>PVJI01006267.1:0-88689 GCA_004026765.1 Micronycteris hirsuta | reverse complement strand
CAGAAGGACTTATGTGTAGGACCTATGGACAAAACTAAAGGGAGGGGAAAGGGGGGGAAGGGGGAGGGGGGAAAGAAGGGGGAAATGGGGCAACTGTAACAGCATAATCAATAAAATATAGTTAAAAAAAAAGGAGTTCATCATCACCAAAGTACTATTATATGAAATGTCAAAGAGACTTATCTAAGAAATAGAAGATCAAAAATAGGGACAGTAAAATGACAACAAACTCACAACTATCAACAACCAAACCTAAAAACAAAAATGAACTAAGCAAACAACTAGAACAGGAAAAGAATCACAGAAATGGAGATCACATGGAGGGTTATCAGTATGGAAGGGGATAGGGGGAAAGGGGAAAAAGGTACAGGGAATAAGAAGCAAAAATGGTAGGTACAAAATAGATAGGGGAGATTAAGAATAGTATAGGAAATGGAGAAGCCAAAGTACTTATATGTAAGACCCATGGACATGAACTAAGGTTGGGGAATGTGGGTGGGCAGGGGTGTGCAGGGCAGAGGGGAATAAAGGGGGGTGGAAATGGGACAACTGTAATAGCATAATCAATAAAGTATATTAAAAAAGTAAATAAATAAAAATCTTTAAAAGAAAAGAATGAGGATTTTTGTAGCAGAAGTACAAAGAGAGAGAAAAAGGTAATATTTAGTGTTTTTAGTTTTTGAATTAGATTCTTCTGTGTATTATATCAGTTAATTTTTATAATCTTTGAGGTAATAACTATTACTACTACTCCTATTTTACAGATGATTGTATTTAACCTAAAGGTTAAATATGAGGAGTGAATTTATGTTATATTCAAGTGAACTCAAGACTCTGCCTTAGGGCATTGTTTTTCTACTGAGACTTCTAGGGGTCAGGGGTGGGCCAGTGGAGAAGGTGTCCAGGAGCCTGCTGAAATTATAAGCAGTGCATAAATGGGCTTTTCTGGAGAACATGTCTATAGATTTAATCAGGCTCATAAAATTTAAAAACAATTTCATGAAACCATTTCCTCTACCAACAAATTTGAAAAGTAAGGAAAGGGCAGTGCAAGGTTGAAAATATGGGGACTGAAAGCAGGAAGGCCTCACTTGTACAGGGGTTATCTGACAGTCCACTTAGTGGAAAGATTTCTGCACAGGCTCCGCTCTGGAGCCAGGTTACTCGTGCTTCACCCGTATCTATGATGTCAGTGGTTCTCATGATGGGGTCCCCAAAACACCACCATCAGTATCATGGGGGAACTCATTAGAAATGAAAATTGGGGTTCTACCCCAGGCCTACTAAATCCAAAACTCTGAGGGTAAAGCCCAGCAATCTGTGTGAACAGCCCTCCAAGTCATTCTGATGGGTCTTGAAGCCCGAGAGCCACCACTGAACTGAAATTACGGTCCGTCTCTCCAGATCGCTGGGCTCAATAAGTGATGCTTTCAGTGGCTCTGGATGCGCTGGGAAGCATTTTAAAGATTTCTTTGGTGGAAGCAGGGCTTTGTTTCTTTAAGGCTGCAGAACTAATGGCAATGTTGTTAACTGTTTAACCTCTTCTACCTTCAGCTCAGTCCAACGCAAGACTGTACGTCTGTGAGGTTGTTGGGTCTCAGTGATACTTGTCACATAGTCCCAATGGGTCATTCTGTACTAGCTACCAGTAAATCACTCCAGCATTACTATCAATAACCACAGCAGCAAATGACCAAAAATAATAAGCAGCAACAAAATAACATGCATGTAATGATATTTGTATTATTTTCATACCTTTCATTATGAGAAATAATGGTACTATGAAAATAGTTACTTATTACGAGATATAATGTTATATGTAAAAAATATACAAAACATATATTATGCTAAGAACCCGATGAATCAGGTACAGACAAAGATATGAAGCTTAAAGAGTTAAGTCAGTTGTCCAAGATCATACTAATTATAGAAGTGGAGTCTGGATTTGAACTCAGGTTCTTCTGACTCCCAGTCATATGTGCTTAGTCATTACATCATTTACTTCTCATCGGTAATTCATTTGCTGGGTATTCATCCAATAGATATTTATCTTTATATGCCTGGTCCTACACTGGGTGCTAGAGTTGAGTGTGAAGGTAAATGGTCCAGAAAGGGGGTGGAGTGGGCATATAATTAAACATCATAGAACAGTGTATTGAATACTAAAGTGGAAGAATGAACAAAGTGCATGAACAAAGGGAATCACGTAGCAGGGAGAAGAAAGTTACTCCTGGGCTTTCACTGTCAATGTCCAGTTAGAAATCACCTAGCTTCTGCTCCTTAAAAACTTAGTCACTTGCCTTGGCTGGTGTCGCTCAGTGGATTGAGCGCAGGCTGCGAACCATAGGATCACCAGTTCGATTCCCAGTCCGGGCACATGCCTGGGTTGCAGGCCAGGTCCCCAGTGAGGGCCACGTGAGAGACAACCACACATTGATGTTTCTCTCCCTCTCTTTCTCCCTCCCTTCCCTTCTGTCTAAAAATAAGTAAATACATTCTTTAAAAAAAAAACTTAGTCATTTGTTGGGTGCTTAGGAAGTCAACAGAAGATATCTCATTATTACAAGTCACCATTTATTAGCTGAACAGCTGGCCCTCTGGCTTGAGAATCATATTAGCTGGAATATCATTTTCCCTTTTCCCTTAGTTTATTTTAAAAGCTGGAAAAAGATGATGGTGATCATAATGCTAAGACACTTACTATATGCCAGGTGCTGTGTTAAGTACTTCCTATATGTTGAAGACTCACAGCATCCCTACTGCAGATGAGATAACTGAGGCTTACAGAAATTTCCTGCCTTCAAGAGGATATAATTTTGAATTAGTCAAAAGAGAGCCAAGATTCTATTATTTAGAAGTGAAGAAGCCAAAACACTGAGGAGCCCCGAGACTGCAGGGTATCAACCAGTAGAATTAGAGACACACGTTTGCCTCCCAGGATGCTGGTCTAATTCAGCATCCAAGGAGATCACCTCTCAGTCCAAGTGGTAGGAAATAAAATCCTTGAATCACAATATTGGAAGCGAACTCAGAATGTCACCTAACCTAAAGAGTGACATCAGCAAGAAGCCTTGAACCCTCTTTCCTCCCACAAATACACTGACTCACTAATAATCTGTGGACAAATTCACTGTGCGAGACATCTAAAAATCAGTTGAAAGTTTCCTGCACCCTGGATGAACACAAAACTCCAGTAGGGAGATTCCAGAGTTCCTACCCCTAGTGTAGTGCCATACGATCAGAAGGACTTTCCAGCTCTCAGCTTCTCCCAGGGGAGGGAAGAATTGGTTTGCATGCCCAGCACCCCAACTTTTCTGAGGAGGTTCCCCAAAGGACTGGCTTCTGTATTGCCAGGCTGGGAGCTCTGATGGGTTCAGCACAGTCTAGTCATCTGAGGTAGAATAGAGATGACAACATGGGCTGGTAGATGCCACAGACCCTCCTCACTTCCCAACACAAGTGGATGAAAAATCCCAGCTCCCAGCTTCCCCTTTGGGAGTCAAGGAGTTGATCTTTGCAGCCCACACTCCAACTCCTCTGGAGTTTCCCAAAACACTGGTATTTTTCTTTCCATTTTTGGAGTCCTGATGGGTCCCTGCAGTCTAGCCCCCTGGGGGAGAACTGAGGTGGAGGTTTGAACTGGTAGATACCGTAGCTCTCCACTTGCTCAGCACAGAGTGAGCAAACAAAAACAATAGCTTCCTGTTTCTCTCTAGGGAGGGAAAGAGTTGGTACAGGACTCCAGAGTCCTTTAGTGCAACTGAATTGTAGCAGTCTTCTCTTGTATGAGACAGAGAAAGGTGCCTGCCTTTTCTAATGCACATATACTAAGACAGAAAGTGAGATAAGACCAAGAATAGCCAAATCAATTCTGAGACAAAAGAATAAAGCTGGAGGTATCACACTTCCTGATTTCAAAATATCTTACAAAGCTACAGTAATCAAAACAGTATAATATTGGCATAAAGACAGATATATAGACCAATGCAACCGAATAGTAAGCCCAGAAATAAATCCAAGCACAGATGGTCAACTGATCTCCAACAAGGGTACCAAGAATACTAAATGGAGAAAGGAGAGTCTTCAACAAATGGAGCTGGAAAAATTGAATATCCGCATGCAAAAGAATGAAATCAAATTCTCATCTTAGACCATACACAAAAATCAAGTACTTAAATGTAACACCTGAAACTATAAAAGTCTCAGAAGAAAATGTATGGGAAAAGCTTCATGACATTGGTCTTGGCAATGATTTTATGAATATGATAGCAAAAGCATAGACAACAAAAAACACAAATAGACAAGCTTCTAGATAGCAAAAGAAGCAATAGAGTAAAAAAAGGCAACCTGTGGAATGGGAAAAATATTTGCTCACCATCTATCTGATAAAGCATTAATACATAAAATATATAAGGAACCCCTACAACTCAATACCAAGAAAACAAATAACACAATTTAAAAATGGGCCAATGGCTTGAATAGACATTTCTCCAAAGAAGACATACATGTATTTGAAAAAATGCTTGCAACTAATCATGGGGGAAATGTAAGTCAAACCACAACAAGATATCACTTCATCTCCCTCAGAATGGTTATTATTAAAAAACAAAGGGCAACAAGTGTTGGCAAGGAAATGCAGAAATTGGAACCCTGTATACCATTAGTCGGAATGGAAAATGATGTAGCCTCTATGAAAAACAGTATGAAGTTTCTCAAAAATTAAAAACAGAACTATTATGTGATCTAGCAATCCCACTTCTGGGTATTTATCCAAAAGAATTGAAATCAGGATCTCAAAAAGATATTAGCAACCCCTATGTTCATTGCAGCACTATTCACAATAACCAAGATGTGGAAACAACCTAAATGATCAAGAAAATGTGGTATGTACACATGAGGGAATACTATTCACCTTTAGAAAGAAGAAAATTCTGCAATATGTGACAACATGGATGAACCTTGAGGACACTATATTGAATGAAATAAGCAAGTCACAGAGAGACAGATCTGCATAATTCTACTTACATGAGGTACCTACAGTAGTAAGATTCATGGAGTCAAAGAGTGGAACGGGTTGCCAGGGGTTGAGGAGGGGGAAAATGGGGAGTTAGTTACTAATTCGTTGGCATGAAGATTCATGTCAGCAAGATGAATAAGCTCTAGTGACCCTGTACTAGTCATCAACAATGAAGTACACTTAAGAATTTGTTGAGAGCAGATCTTATGTTAAGTGTTTTTACTATAATAAAATAAAATAATTTAAAACATTGATGGAAAAAGAATGTCATCTAGCCCAAGTAAAATATTTAAGATGGATCATATCTTAATTATGTAAATGGATATTAATGTTGATGAAAAACTATATTTATTAAAAATTTCCAACTTACTACTATAATTTACTCCAACTGCTATCAATAAAAAAACTTTCTTTGTTCCTAACCCACATTCCTCATGCATAAGCATAAACTATTTTACTCTAATTTTTATTGCTCAATTGCAAGGGCAATCAACTGTCACCATTCTTGATGTAATCCATCATATTTTAAAAACCATTATTAAAATAAACTTTTCTTCCTCATGCTTAAAAAACGCAGCTCCTTTTAAATATTTATGTATAAGTATGTGTTATTTCCTCATCTACAGATGAGTTTTGTTATTTTCTTTCTTTTATTTTTAAAGATTCTTTTTAGAGAGAGAGGAAGGTGGGGAGAAAAAGAGGGAGAGAAACATTGATATGCAAGAGGTACAAGGATCGGTTGCCTCTTGCACGCCCCCAACTGGGGACCTGGCCCGTGCAACCCAGGCATGTGTCTCGACCAGGAATTCAATGGTGACCTTTCGGTTTGCAGGCTGGTGCTCAACCACTGAGCCATACCAGCCAGGATTGTTATTTTTTTCTAAATATTTTCCAGTTTTTCTCATAAAATATATCTTAACTAGAGCTGAGTAGCCTGAAATGTTAATGAATATTACATGTATTGATAGCAACACAAAATCCAATATTCATAGTAAAAAAAATTGATAATTCCCCTGCAAAAATGTTAAGGTTGAGGTTACCATTCCACTTTACAAATGAGAAAACTGAGACAGAGAGAAGACAGAACTTACCAAAAAGAATGGCTAACTGATAAATACTAGAATTGGGAATTAATAAAATTCTCTGGCTATTTCCCACATTGTGATCTTTTCATTAAGGCAGAGCTGAAGAGATGTATTTACTAGCCTCTCTTCAGGATGATTGATGGGTTTCCCTGACAGGACATATTATTTAGAGACTCCCCAAAGCTTAACAAGATACTAGTAAGTGTTCCTAAAATATTGGCAGCCATGATGTTCCACAGCTTCTAAAAATTCAACACAAGGCACCAAGTCACCAGAAATAAGATCATATGACTCAAGATAATTAACAATCAACACAATACATATTTGTAATTAATTTAACCATCTAATCTAACTATATATCCAAATAGCTAAAGGCAGCAACAGTAATTTAAGGCAGTGGCACTTAAGGAGTTAATATGCAGAGAGGCAACATGTCTTCATCCAAAAAAGCATGTGCCTCCCTTTTTACCTTCCCTGGCATGGACTTTGATGCCTTGCTTAGTGACTGGCCAGCTGGCTGCTAGCTAGATAAACAGAGAACATTTGCCCATCTCACAGGCCTTTGTGATTAGGGTCTGGCATCTTTAAGAAGACATTCCACACAGAGAAATGCCAGAAGGAGGGGGTTAGGAAGATGGGGGAAGTAGAAATTATTAGCTAGTGAGGACCAGGGGTGTGAGGGAGATGGGCCAGGAAGCCTGATGTTCCCTGCAAGGCAAGATTGAGCAGAGTTCACTTAAAGGAGATCAGCACGGACGTGCACATGAACATGAAGTCTTCAAGTCTTCCTGCCTCGTGTCAGCCCAAATCACATTTCCTCTGCTCTCTACAGTCCACTTAAGTTTTCCTGGTCCCACACCAAATCTGAGATCCTCTCTATGTTAGCTTTAAGTCATTTTTACAGAGTTCCTGAAGCCTGAACTTGAAGTCAGTAAACCCTGGTAATACAGACAACCTTAAAATGAGCACATAGAGAGATCAGGATCTCTCCAGGACCGGCCCTGGATGATTCTAGAGAGGATTTAATGTTGCTTGTCAAAAATTGCTAAAATATATTTGCCATTTGAAGAACTAAAATTATAGTTCATAAGTGACTGAGAGGCATTGCATAAAATGCTTTGGATAAGCAAATTAAAGACAAATATGTTGGTCCTTCCAGGAGTCACATGATTTTCAGGGCATCACCAACCATTTCTCTGCAGAACACTTTCATTCTTCCCCCTCTTCCCTGAGCGGGTGAGTAAATTGTTTGATGATAATAATGTCATGACCATAACAGGACGGTTCAAAAAGAATGAACATTTAAATAAATCTATTCCTCAGTGATTAGATTATATATAAACATGTGATCAAATTCTATTTTAACAGGCTTTATCACAGTTATTTCCACAATATTACAAATGGTCAGTTTGTGCCAACAGAGCACATCAATTCTATACTTAAATTCATTCCAACCCCCTTATGGTACATCGCAGTCGACAGTCAGGGGTGGTTATGACGCAGCTCTTCATTTCCTCAAGACTGTAAGCAAGAGATGCCATAAGCATGAAGTTTGTGATATATGAAGAAACTGCAGAAAACCCACTCTGGTAATGCACTTTTGAAAGCCTCATTTCCTTTTTGAATCACTCTTGACTTCAGAAAATCACTTGAAAAATTCCCCCATATTATCCTGATTAATAAGACATCAAATTAATGAAACACTGGACGGAGGATGGAGGGGAGTATAGCTGGAGAACCCTCCTCTGGCTAAACAAAACGGTTCTGTGACTGATGTGTCCGCATGGCAGCTGGGTGAAGATGTGGAAGGCCTGCTCATTGGCTCTGCTGATGACAAAGGCCGGGAGGGGAAGCCGGAATGATAGATGAGGGACTCAAAATCAACTAAAAATTATCATCACAGGCTCCAGCACTGGACTGGTGCCACAGGATTAAATTTAGGTTCAAGATGAGAGAATCTTGAACTTGACTGCTGTTCACATAATCTGGGACTTTAATTGACCATAAAGATTCATTCATGCCAAGAGCTTCATGTAAAAGCAACACCCATTCTATCCCTGTCCAAGACCCTGACAAATCTCCCAAGAATTCACCTCTGTCCAATCTTTGGCTGCATTAAGAAAAGGGTGTGTTCAGATCACAGGAAGGGTTGATCCTAGTGTACTCTGAATTGATCAACTTAGAACATACTATTGTGTTCAGTGCTAACACTGACATTGACAAATCTGATGCATGTGTGGTGGGAGAGGCAGAACATACAGAGAACCAGAAACCATGTCATTTTTGAAAAGGGGTTGAGAAACCGTGAATAACCTCTGAAGAAGGAAAGACTCAAAGGCTCACGCACCCACACAGAGGAAGAACTATAGCGCAGTGATGAAGGGCACGGGCTCTGGCATCAGGCCGCCTGTGCTCAGACTTGGACAGGATCTTCTGGAGAGGGGCCCCAAACTCCTGAAGTTCCTTTGTGAAGACCCCTTCAAAGCCACGTAAAGGGCTGGGCCGTGCCACATTCATATTTGTTTGTATACTGGGCCCGACACGTCACAGGTGTTTAATAACCCCTTCATCTCTCCCTTACAAGGATGTACTCCACAAAGAATCAAGGTCTCAGAAGCAGTTACAAAGGTGGTAAAGACATGCACTGGTTAAGCACCTGGTAACAACCACAAGGCAAATAATACCCACTCATCACTGTCTGTCCCGCAGCCATCATGAAAATGATGTGGTGTGTTGAAAGCACAGTTGCCTCCTGGTAACTGAACAAGGAGGCAGTAAGTGAAGTGCCTTCGTTTTAAAAGAAGAAATTTGCATTTTAGATATGAGTTTAGTGGGTCCCAGTCAACTAGAAGTAGAGTCAGCTCTCAGTATATACTTTTTATTTTCTCTAATCTTGGTTCTCTTTTGGTTTTTGTTCATAAACTTTGACAAAAGCATTTTCTCCCTGATGTCATGATATCATGCTCTTTGTCTCCCAATGAAAATACTTGTTTTTGAAGCTTGAGGAAAAATTACATTTGTTTCTACTTCACAGCTATCAGAAGAATCTATTATAGTGTTTGCTTTTTCTTCATGTGAGATAATCTGGGGAAATGCTAGCTCCTCACTCCACGGAAGGTCACCAACTAAAATGAGATGGTATAATTGATAAGCATTTTTTTTAAGGAATGTGGAGTATTCCCAAGATCCTATCCTTGCAGGGCTCTGGGCTTTGGAATGAAATCAAAGTCTTCTTAAAAGCTCAGCATCTAAATGTAGCCACTCAGAAAATAGCCATGAAAATTCCTTTCCCCCCAAGCTATCTGTTCTTTAAAGTGTTATGAAATGTAAAATAATTTTAAGGGTCTTACCCACTTAGTTCAAATCATAAAATACATGCAATGTCAAAATGGGTTGGGTTTAAGCATAACAGTTCTCACTTGACTTTGCATGTGTGTTGTGTATATGTATACACACATACACACTCACAACTCTGTCTCTCTCATCAATGTTATATATGTGTGTGTGTATATATATATTATTTACAGGGGTAGATAACACCTTCGGAGAGTCAACTAGATCACTGAGTATTGTCATACAAAATGCAGGAAACTATTACTGTGTTTCCTTGGGGACCCAGTAGGATTTTTCTGTTTTGGTGTGCTTTACGTATTCCTTGCCTCAGTGAAGGCACTGACCTCAAGGAAAAATAACAAACCAGGTTCCCCAAAACAAAATAAATCCTAACGGCTGAGACGTCAAAGACACACTGAGATGCTTTGATACAGACGTAGGCAGATGATCAAGAAGTCTTTGAACCAAGTTATTTCACGAGACTCTACTTCCAGACTTTTGTAAATGAAACTTTCCCATGCCCACTTAGTTCCACTTATGTAATATGTTTGTTCGACATGACCCTTCAATTAAATCCATTAAAGGGGAGTCGACTGCCTAACTATTGCTTGCCTAAAACATTCTGGCCCAGTTACCCTCTGCAGCCTCCACTGCCTCGTTTCCCCCACGATTCACCATACACTCACATCCTTACCTTCCCCCAGCTTCCCCCAGCCTCCTTCTGGTTCAGGGGTATCACACCTCCATTCCTCTCCTCACCTTGGCCTGGTTAATCTTCACCCTTGAGCCTCAGCCTCCACATTGCCCTGCCCCTCCGTAGGTCTAGATCAGGGTCCTTGGTTATAAATTCCCACAGCTTGATCGCTGTCTTTCTTGGCACTTGACGTGACTGCCATGATAGTTTCCTGTGCAATGACTTGTTTATTGTTGTCTCCCCTACCAGAATGTAAACCCCATTAAGGCAGGAAGAAGGCTGACATTTAGCGAGTTGGTGCTTGGCACATGGAGGATGTGCCACGAATACCTTTGGAATGAATGGATAGACGGAACCCACTGAGAATCGCAAGCTACTTGCACCTCATTTCCATCCACTTGGAAAATTTTGGCCTGCCTGGAAAATTTTGGCCTGAAGTTTATTTAAGAAAGTGTCTGAACCCTGCACCCCTTCTCTCTGCCCTCCCCAAATCCCTCCTTCACAACACACACACCCCAGGGAGTCCATGAAAACTGCCAATGAAGGACATTGCTTTTTACTGCAGAGTCTTGTTACATAAACTAAAATTTTATAGCTAATATATACTTGCAGTTTTAGCCCACTGGTCACCAGAAAGGAGAGCTGTTCTTAATGAAACTAATGCTTTTGCCCTTCCCATTACCACGTGATTGGTAAGACCAATGATCAAGTAAGAGAAGATCAGAAAAATAAATAGTCATAAATTAAAACCTGTTATGATTTCATTCTACTGAGATTCTCCTTTTCAAAATACAAGCAGCTCTGTCTACAGTCTCAGCCTGAATCCAAAGGTGTATTTTTCATTCAGCTTAGTGCTCACCTCAGGGAAGGATATAGCTCTAAAGTATAAAACCAACACATTTCCACATTTCCTCTTATAAACTGAAGTGGGTCAGCACCACCCTCAGGCTTTCTATAGAATTTACAGAACAGAGAAAATATTTTAAAAATCAAAAGAAAAAGAAAAACATTTGCATTTCTAAGAGGCAATCTTTTATAAATATTACCTCAGGAGAAAATAAAATATGTTTGACTTAATGCTGTCTGTAGTAAGATGACCACAGGGACAGGTCTAAATGCTTTATTAAGTAAGAAAGATTGAACATGTGAAAAATTGTTTTCTCTTACAATATTTCTAACCCACTCATGTAATTTCTATCCTGGCTAAATGCAACACAAAAAGGTCTATAGTTTTGGCAAACTAACCTACAAACATGCTTAATTAGGAAGCAAACTGAAAGCACAGTTTATACTGTTGACGGTCATGAGCTTTAGATAGTGATTTCTACCACCGCCACCACCGCCACCACTTCTATTTTACTTATGGAAACATGAAAACCAGTAAATACGGAACTAGAGGACAAAATTATTAAAGACATGCAACATTTTAATCTTACTATTCTCATTTGTGCATCAACATCACAAATATTATGCTCCAAATACCCCCAACCTGGAAGGGGAATGAAAGGAATTGCTGTTTGGGATGAAATCTTACTCTCATGGATAGTTGAAAAAGATGTCAGCATTTAAGTCAATTGATATCTGTTTCTGGTAGGCTTTACTCTGGTAAGTGATGGCCTCTTTCTGGGGAAAAGGGATAATTCTTTATACTGACGTTCCATTCCGTTTATTGCAAGATGTAAATGATGCCTCCATTGAATGAATTCCACGGCAGTTAATACCCATTGCAGTCCTTCTCTATTGGAGCCACTTACTCACCATTCAGCAGGAGCAGCCAGAGCCTAAAAATAAATCTGAGAGAATATAACACAGGTCAAAATTTCAAGCTCTTAATTTCCAGGTTTTCCAGGACTGTGTCTTATAATTCTGTGTTGTTGTTGTTTTTTAAAGATTTTATTTATTTATTTTTAGAGAAAGGGGAAGGGAGGGAGAAAGAGATGGAGAGAAATGTCAATGTATAGTTGCCTCTCACTTGGCCCTCACTGGGAACCTGGCCTGCAACCCAGGCATGTGCCCCGACTGGGAATCAAACTGGTGATCCTTTGGTTCCCAGCCCACGCTCAATCCACTGAGCTACACCAGCCAGGGTTGATTCTGTGTTTTTATGGATTATAGACTAAAGACTGAATGAGGCACAAGTTAAATTTGGTTATATTATCTGAATATTCTAATTATTTCACTTATTTAAATTTTAGTAACCACTTTAAGAGATAACTGTGTGTGACAAAATACAAGGTAAAATGTAGAGTTAAAGCATTATGTGGTTCAGTGGGAAGAGTTCTGGCCTCTGGTTCTCTCCCCCCTTTGGTTATATGACCTCAGATAAATTACTTCAGTAACTTTCAGCTCTGGGCTTTAACTAACCATTTGGTTCCCTTATCTGAAAATGACAGTTATTGTAATGAGAATCAGGCAAAATCTGAGAGTCTACAAAAATGGTTTTAATAGTATGAAATGGCATAGAAGGTCAAGATATTTCTGTGATAACTTGAAAAATGTATCTATGAGAGATCACCCATCAGAAGAGTTAAAGTTAAAAACTTTAGGGGTGGGGACTTGTGGTCAGGATGAAGGCATAGACACACTTTGCTTCCTCTCTCAACCACAAAAAGAATTACAACTAAATCTCAAAACAAACAACACCCAGAAGTGTCAAAAAATTGAACTGTGTGGAATCCAACAACCAAAGATTTAAAGAAGCCACATTCATTCAGATGGGTAGGAGGGATGGAGAGGCAGAGACTGGTGGAGAGGCGTGGTATGGCGTGGAGAGGCCATGTCGGTGGCAGAACAGGCACGGGCAATCCCTAATTCATGTGTGGTAGATAAAAATGGGGAGTGATACCTTGGGAGGGAGTGATACCAGCCCCAGGCCAGAATGCACAGCCCAGAGTTTCAGTGCCAGGAAAATAAATTCCCATAACTTCTGGCTGTAAAAACCAGAAGAAACTGCTGGATTTTTAGGAAATGCCACTTAAAGGGTCTGCTTGGTCTTAAAATATGTGCAAATCCACCCACTCTGGGATTCAATACTAGGGCAACAGCTAAAACGGCACCAGTCACATAAGGGGAGTGGGTAAAGTGACTGGAAATGGGGTGAGTGCCAGGCAAACCTCCAGAGGCCAGGTAGTGTGGCACAGTCCCCTCTCCGAGCCCTCACTCAACACAGAGCCACAAAGCTGTGAAGTGCATTGTCCCCCACTGGTGATTACCTAGGCTCCGCCCCACACAATTTACAGGTGCCTTTTGGACAATTAGGCCATGCCACTGAGACAAGGAGTCAAAGCAGTTCTACCCAATACACAGAAACAAACACAGGGATGCTGTCAAATTGAGGAGACAAAGAAATATGGCTCAAATGAAAGAAAAGATGAAAAAAAAAAACCCCATAAATAGAACTAAACAAAATGGAGATAGCCAACCTATCAGATGCAGAGTCCAAAATACTGGTAACCAGGATGCTCAGAGAACTCATTGAGTATGACAACACCATAAAGGAAGAAATGAAGGTTACCGTAGGTGAAATAAAGAAAAATCCACAGGGAACCAACAGTGAAGGGAAGGAAGCCAGGATTCACATCAATGATTTAGAACATAAGGAAGAAATAAACTTTCAACCAGAACAGAAAGAAGAAACAAGAATTCAAAAATGTGAGGTTAGTCTAAGAAGACTCTGGGGCATCTCCAAAAGTGCCAATATCCAAATCATAGGGATGCCAGGCGGAAAAGAGGAAGAACTAGAAATTGAAAACTTATTTGAAAAAATAATGAAATAAAACTTCCCTAATTTGGTGAAGGAAATTGACATGCAAGTCCAGGAAGCACAGAGTCCCAAACAAGTTGGATCCAAAGAGGACCACACCAAGGCACATCGTAATTAAAATGCCAAAGGTTAGGTCCGGTTAGCTCATAGGTCGGCCTCCTATGCTCTCCTTTGCAAATGGGCTCCGTGGCCTAGAGCCCCTCTTCGCACCACCTGTGATCTCTTGCTGAGGTTTCTACCAGTCCACAAGCAAGAGCATGGCAGCAATCCCCTCCAGTGGCTCGCTTGTGGCTACCCACGACTACTACCGGCACTGCCTGGGCTCCACTTCCAGTAACAGCTCCTGCAGAAGTGCCGAGCGCCTTGCAGAAGCCACGCACCCCCAGCCTGGTCTCCCCAAGGCTGACCCAGGTCACTGGTGGGCGAGCTTCTTTTTCGGGAAGTCCACTTCCCCATTCATGGCCACTGTGTTGGAATGCCCAGAGCACTCAAAATCTCCCCAGGCCTCCAAGCAGCATGATCACCTGTGACCTGGCTCAGGAAGCCACAAGGAAGCTACCTGGCAGCCAGCCTGGCAGAGTCAACATCAGGCCTGCATCCTGAGTGGCCACCAGCAGCCACCAGACTTCCAGAGGTGCTAGGCTCTTTTGAGCCCCTCCCCCTTCCCTCCTCTTGTGCCCCCTCCCCCTCCTCACCCCACCCTGGACAGCAGGCAGGCAGAAGCAGCCCCAGGCAGGTTCTTTCAGATCAAAACAGCAAAACACCAAAAAGGAAGTTGAGAGAGCCTTGCTCTTTACTACCCAAGCCACACTTGAGCTGTCCTGACAGCCGTAGCCACGTGCCTTGCACCAAGTGGGAAATAAACAATGAGCAGCCAGCATCGGGGGGAGGGGGGGGAAGCCAAGGTCGAAGATAAAGAGAATCTTAAAAGCAGTAAGAGAAAAGCAGAGTTACCTACAAAGGAGTGCCCATAAGACTGTCTGTCAGCTGATTTCTCAAAAGAAACTTTGCAGGCAAGAAGGAATTGGCAAGAAGTATTCAAAGTGATGAAAAGCAAGGACCTACAACTTAGATTGCTCTATCCAGCAAAGCTTTCATTTAGAATTGAAGGGCAGATAAAGTGCTTCCCAGACAAGGTAAAGCTAAAGAAGTTCATCACCATGAAACCATTATTATATGAAAGGTTAAAGGGACTTATTTAAGAAAAAGAAGAAGATCAAAACTATGAACATTAAAAAGTCAACAGCCCTGACTGGTGTGGCTCAGTGGATTGAGCACTGGCCTGAGGACCAAAGGGTTGCTGGTTCAATTCCAACTCAGGCCACATTCCTGGGTTGTGGGCTAGGTCCCCGGTATGGGGCGCACGAGATGTTTCTCTTCCTCTCTTTCTCCCTCCCTTCCCCTCTGCCTAAAAATAAATTTTAAAAAAGTCAACAAATTCACAACTATCAACAACTGAATCTAAAAAAGCAACAAACTAAGCAAACAACCAGAACAGGGAGAGAATCATAAGTATGGAGATCATTTGGAGGGTTATCAGTCAGTAGGGGGAAGGAGGAGCATGGGGAAAAAAGTACAGGAATTAAAAAGCATAATTGATAGGAGCAAGATACACAGGGGGATATTAAGAACAGCATAGGAAATGGAAAAGCCTAAGAGCTTATATGCAGGACACATGGACGTGAACTAAGGGGGCGGGATTGCTAGAGGGAAGGGGGGGTACTGGGTAGAAGGGGGCAAAGGGGGGAAATTGGGACAACTGTAATAACATAATCATTAAAATATACTTAAAAAACTTCAGGGATGGATATCTGACCTGAATTATCTGGGCTTACTGTTTCGCGTTCTTATTTTACCTCTGTAGACATAGCCCTAGAGTTCAGTAAAGTGTGAAAAAGTTAACTAGGTACTCTATTTTATGAGATTCTATTAAATTTTTCACTGATTTATTACATGCTTATTACAGAAGCTTCCAATAGCTCAGAATAGTACAAGAAAAATCACTTCCCCTCTACTGCTGCTCGCTTTCTCCTGCCTTTGTCCCCCAGACACGCATGCAAACACAAACATACAAATGACTCCAATTTCCACTCCCCAGAGGTAACCTTTACAGACAGTTCCTTACAAAATCAAGTACTTCAAAAATGGAACACACTGGAAGACAATTTATAGATTTTAAAAATATGTTAAGTTAAAGAAAAAAATGTAGCATTATCCCGCGCCATTCAGGGTTAGTGAAACATCCAGTTCCCTTGGAGCAGTGCAACGACCGACTGCTGGGTGAGGGCGCTGAAACAGCCTCCCTGCAAACGAGCCCTCCGACGCAAACGAGCCCTCCGACGCGCGTGGCTAGAGCCGGCCCGCAGTGAAGACGGAGGACCGGCTTCGAGGAACACCGCCTCCTCCTCGTGGCTAACAACTTGATGACGTTCTTCAACATGTTTTAATGATTATCATACCTTCCTCTTCACAAAGGATTGATTTATTATGGTTTAAATTTAAAGAATACTGGTTTCCCAGTTTTGAATCAGGCTTAGATTACAGAACACATAAAATCAATGACTTTGTTCTAGGCAAGAAAAAACAGTGTTCATTTAAGTGCAAAAGAAACAGTCCCGGGGAAAAATTCTTCGAGCAGTTCTGCGTGCTAACCGTTCCCCCTGCCAGTGCGCAACTCTACTCCTCCTCACCCCGGCGTCAGCACCACCACAACGAACACCTCTATGGCACCTTAAAATTCACAGACAGCTTTACATACTATTTATTTTAATGCTCAAAAAATTTTGTCAGGCAGAAAGAACAATGGTACCTCCTTAATTTGCAGATAAAAAACAAAAACAAACCACCTTGAAGCTCAGAGCAGGGAAGTAATTGACCCAAGACCATTCACTCTGTAAAGCTATGCTCGCCCGGGTATACCGATGACTCCTAAGTGACTCTACTTCTAACTCAGATCCCTCCTCTCAAGCTCCAGGATCTACCACCATCCCCAACATCTGCACTTTGGAGTTTGTTCCAAATGTGGTTAAACTCAGTTTCCAGGCTAAGCTCATAATATTCTCCCATAAACTTTCTTCTCATTCAAAAGTTTTCTTTCTCAGTGACTGACACCATTATCCTTTCAGTTGTTCAAGCCAAAAACTTAGGCATCCTCCCTAACCACCGCCCCTGTTCTCAATATACATATCAACTCCATCACCACATCCTATAGATTTCGCCTTCTGAAGATTTCTCAGATCTGTCCGTTTCTTACTGTCTCCATCATGAACACTGTGGTCCAATACCCCAGCATCTCACATTGAAGACATTTCCATGTTACACCCTGCCTTTCCCTCACCACCCTGACCCCGCCCCTTTTCCATGCTGCAGTGAGAGCGATAGGGTCACTTCCTCTGCTTAAATTCTTGTTGGCTTCCCGTGCTCTTCAGAGAAAGATAAGACTCCTCAGTGGGGCCTCTACCGGCCAGTAGAATCTCTTCCTTGTGAACTGACAAGATGAGTGAGCTCTTTCCAGAGTTTCAGAATGCCATGATGTCATTTGAAAAATGAATATTTAAATTTCTGTTTTTTAAAAAATAATGCATAACATTTAATAAGTTAAGTTCATCAATTAATTGTAGAATGAAGTTTGCACTTGTGGATATTTTTGAGTAACATATGACCATATGTAAATCTTATTGATCTTTCTGAATTTCTTTCTCAAATATAATGAAATTCATTACATTATAACATATGCATTAATATACATGCACAAATACAGGGTCCAGCAGAAGTAACGCCTGCTTGAGTGTGGCTGGTAGGGTAATAATATGGGTGTAATAATTTATACTTTTAATTTGAACATTTCACCTAGAATGTCATACGGTGTGCTTGAGTGTGATGTTTTTATGTTACAGAATTAGATGCTTTTGATTTTGCAATAAAAGATTTCATAATAAAAAAGGGGGTATTTGTGCCAGACCCTGTGTATGTAATGAAATGTGCAGGATGGGGCAAAAGTGGGTTGAAAGTTGCGAGTATACAAAATAGTTTATTCTTGTATGATCATCTGTTAGTTATTGTATTATTCTCCACACAAACTGTAAACCTACTTTTGCCCCACCCTGTATAATACTTATATGATATACGTAAATAATTACATAATTATTTCACTGTGTGTAATTCCTATCCGTCTCAAGCCTTGGGGTAAGCGGAGGAAGGGGGCCCGGACACTTCACCTGTGCTGTACAGGTGCCTCATCTCAGGGTCCGAAAACCAGGGTCAGCCTCACAGGTGTGCAGCCTGTGCAGTCACCAGGGCCTGCCCGTAGAAGGGCCCCGTGCTTGGTTTGTTGCTCCACCCTTGCTGTCCTGAAGTTCTGAAGTTTTGAAAAGAGGGCCTCACATTTTTGTTTTGCCCTGGGCCTCACTCTTCATATGTTAAGAGTTGAAGTCTCTCAAGTCATCCAAGACCTGCGTGTTTACTGCACTTTATTTCTGTATTTCAGGAGCTTGACAGGAGAAGAGCTCTGAGGACCATCACAGTCAGAATTACCGTGGGGGGATCTCTATATATTGTGGTCTATCATAGATTTCAGACCAACAAAACATAAGCTTCTACTCAATAAATGAGATTTCCAAATACAGTGAAACCTGCTTAACAACTTGGGCTGGTGAGTGAGGTAATGCCAACAGATGGTTAACGCAGAACATGCCTTGGATTCAGCTGTTCTCATTCTTGAGGTAAGTCCTGGCCTAGAATATGGGGACTAGCTGGGCAAAGACAGGTATAAATAACTTTACTGAAGAGTCTGGTGACAGCCACATTAGAAATAATTTTATGACATAAAAAGTCCTTCAAAACTTTTGTATTAAGCAAAATGAGGACCTGAACCCCTGCGGGAAACTGCCTGCATGTGAAAAATGTTTCCCTAACTGCTGCTTCCAGGCTGGCAGTTTTCATCGCAAGCAGGCAAGATGACGGCGTGGAAGACTCGGTGCGAAAGCTCACAGATGCTCACTTTAAAGCACATTGCGTACTACTTTTATCTTCTAGAAGTTGAAAGGCTGTTGGCATCTGTAAGTTACCATTTAAAAAACGGTGATTATTAGTATTTTGCTTCAAAAGCAAAGAATCCTAGGAGAGCTTGTTACCTACTTGCCCCTATTAATTTAGGCCAATTTAAAAATTAATACGTAGGTAAGATTTAAATTTTAGGCTGACAATTTCCCCCATGAACTCAGAATTTATTTAGGATATGAAAATTTAAACTTTCTGAGAAAGTTATGCTTTTCAGATAAAAATTAAGTAATAACATAGTTTCTAGAAATTCCCATGAGTGATAAACGGGAAGCACTCAGCTTATGATGGTTCATTCCAGTGTAACGTGATTGGTATCAGACCTGGGTTCAAGTATCCGCTTTGCTGCTTGCTTACTGTGTGACCCTGGGAAAACTACTTGACCTTTTGAAGCCTCACTTTCCAAATTCAAAACAGGGATAACAGCGCTGAATAAATAAGGATGATGTGAGCATCGAACTGTAGAACCGATACAAGTGTTCAGCACAGTGACCAGGACATGATAAACGCTCTAAAGACGCAGCTATCATCATTGACAGGATTCTTCCTCTAGGATTCTGATCTATCAAATAGTTACCTTATTGACAGGGATAATGTTTTTGACATTGTGGTAGAAGCCAAAATAAACCATGTTGAAAACTCCGTGACGTCCCAAGGTCGCTGTAAATCCCTTGTTGAGGCCCTGCAGGCCCAAACCTTCCTTCTTAATGATGTGTCGTGCGAAACTCATGGTGGATGGTTGCTGCAAAGAGAGAGGGGCGAAGCCAGGAAGATCATCTCTGGGAATGTGAAACAGAGTAAACTGCTGTTGAGCTACCCTTCAAGAAAGAATTATTACGGACTTTTCCCCCCCCCAAACATGAACAATCAGGCCTAAATCCGTGCTTTTAAAATTAGGAAACCCAAAAAGTAAACAAAATTGCATGTATAGCAACAGCCTTAAAGGGAAGATTGTTGGCAAAGAAAAGCATCTTTGGTGGAATTAGTGAAACCAATGTCATATAATAACCATCACCACTTTCAACATGTTAATAGTTCTATCCAATTGTGGATTATCCACACAAATGGAGGGGATTAGCCATATGGATACACTAGTAATCCACAACTATGTATAATCCAAAAGGAATTTATATCTGGTTTCTAAATTCAGTGTGTCTACCTTTCTAATGATGCTTTCTAAAGTGAATGTTACATTTGTCTCATCAGTTTAAACTGGTGCTAGGTTAGAAATCGGGCATGTCTCTCTAAAAATAAATAAATAAAGCCTTAGGGAAAAAGAAAGCAAGCCCTGGCTGGTTTGGTTCAGTGGACTGAGTGCCAGCCTGCAAACTGAAGCATCGCTGGTTCGATTCCTGGCCAGGGCACATGCCTGGGTTGTGGGCTAGGTCCTGGGTTGGGGGCATGAGAGAGGCAACTGACTGATGTCTCTGACCCTCTCTTTCTCCCTCGCTTTCCCTCTCTCTAAAAATAAATAAATAAATAAAATCTTTAAAACAAAGAAATCAGGCATGGATAAATAGCAGTTGATTGCAGACTTCCTCAAAAGGGTGGGCAATCTGTGTGTGTATTACTTGCTGTGATAAACGATAAATTGATAGTGTTGGGAGTACTAAGGTACCTTTAATTGATTCCTTTCCAATCCTCTGATTGATTAGCCAAGGCTGAAATACCTTGACTGCTGGATCCAGTCTATTGCTCCCTCTGGAACATGCTAAAGAGTGCGCTGTCGTTTGCCCTGAGGTTTCTAGTTTATTACAACATCTTATGTGGGTTTTTAGAAAAGGTGGTTTCCTTTTTTGGAGGTACAGTACAAAGGATATCTCTTCTTGTTAACTTTTCAATAGTAAAGAGAGAGGAATATTCAGTATTTATTTATTTATTTATTTTGCCCATAAGGCACGCAGCTGGCACGACATTCGTGTGTTATTTCGCCGGGGCAGGTGACTGGAGTGGTCTCGGCAGTCCGCTGTGCTTTTCTTATCATGTGCAATTAAAGCTGCATCGGCGGAACAAAACAGACCAAATCCAATCAAGACTTTTCATCTAACTTGTATTTATAGCTATGTCATTAACACGATACATTAAACAAGCTTGTTTATATAGTAAATTCTATAGTTTTTGCTCATAAATGTTTTTAAAACTCTAGCTACACTTCTATACTCAACTTCATCTTTTCATTTTAGAGGATTAATTAAAATAAATTATATTAAGCTTAAGGAAACCCTTTTATGTAACATGAAAAAAAGCATATGAGAACATGTCTTAAAACAATGAAAGACATTTCATACAGGAAAACCAAAAATTCTCAGAAGGTTACAGTTCAGTCTATTTTACAAAATGGAGCTTTTCCGTTTGTGTCCTAGCACATTGATGGTCAACCCGAATTGTCTGTTTTTGCTTTCAAAATAGACGCGAGGACAAGTTGAACAGGAGTGCATTTCTGCTGGAGGGACTTTGGAAGTGCTGAGCAAACTGCTAGGCACTGCTCTCTGCTCTGAGGAAGGCAGCCTAGAGGGCAGAGGGAAGGAGAGGGCGAGGCTTCCCTGGTGTGGAGGGAACAGGGCAGGAGGGGGGCTGCCTGGGTCTAGACTGACGGACAGTGGCGCTCCCCGCATCCAGCCCAAGCTTCCTCTCCATTCTCGCCCAGCCTGGGGCCTCAAGTTTCAGGAAGATGAGAACTCACAGGTCATCTAGATTCTAGAGCAACAGAGCAACCAACAGCTTTGAATGAAAGTGCAGATTAACGTAGCTTTCTTTAAATAAAACAAATCTAAAGCTGTTCCTATTGTTTAAAAATCCTAGGGTGCTAAATTATCAGCATTAAAAGAGAAGACTTCTACTAGATCTTGGTGAAGGTGAACAAATATTCAATGACATTTATGGATGGCTGATTGTCTGATTTTCACTGCCTTGGGTGATAGGTGGTTACAAAGAAGCAAAGCATGTGGATTTTGAATTCAAGTGCCTTGCTGAGTTTGAGCTCAAGTTATGAATCATTAAATAAGTCAAAGGGTGGTACAGCACCTAGAAATAGGGGGGTGGAGCTAGACAGCCCCAGGTCTGGGTCTTAGCAATACCACTTGCTAGTCCGGGCACTTATTTTACTCTCTGATTTATCCTCACTTTACTCATCTGTGAATTAAGGATAATAATATAATCTTCTTCATAGGGTGGTTGTGATAAGTAAGTCAATGAACTTTGTCCTGTGTAAGAATTCACTGCGCGCTAGCTATTAATAACAAAGCAATTATGTTGATAAAAAGTAGTTATAATAATAAAACAACAGGTAATTATTTTGTTGAAGACAATGACAATTCAAAAGGTGGAGGTTGTTTCGAGGCTGAGAAAGGACAGGAATGACTATCCTTTCTTTATCCCAGAGGCCTGGGCCCTTGTGACACAGTCCAAAAGAAATGCACCTAGAAAGCAGATCATAGGTCTACTTCCTCCGAGGCTCAACCCAATCCAACCCCTGGGCTAGAGATCTCCTTCCAAGGTTAGTTCCTTACCCCAGAGGCTTGCCTCTTTGGAGCAGCAGACCCTGTAAATTGACCTCTTCCCTATCCCTCAGTAAGAAGAATAATAGGTAAGAATTCTTGCTTGGCCCTGGCTGGTGTAGCTCAGTGGATTGAGCGCGGGCTGGGAACCAAAGGGTCCCAGTTCGATTCCCAGTCAGGGCACATGCCTGGGTTGCGGGTCAGGTCCCCAGTGAGGGCCATGTGAGAGGCAACCATACAGTCATGTTTCTCTCACTCTCTTTCTCCCTCCCTTCCCCCTCTCTCTAAAAATAAATAAATAAAATCTTTAAATACAAAAAAAGAACTCTTTCTCGATAAGTTTATGGACTGTAGAAGCAAGGCCACCCAGGATCAAAGGTTGGGGATGGAAAAAATGCTACTTAGCTTCCACCTGACATGGTTTACAAGTAGAGAGCATATTTCTGTTATGTTACCAGGTATACCCATTATCATAGGCTCTTAGTATTTTATATATAACATCTTATTTAATCCTCTCAGCGAATGTGTGAATGAGGTATTATCATTATCCCCATATGACAGAAGGGGAAACTAAGGTTCAGTAACTGGACAAAGATGACAGAGTGAGTGTCAAAGATGACAGAGTAGTGTCAAGGACAAACTGAGCTCCCCCTCACCCACAACTCCAAGTTCATACTTTTATACTCTGCATGGGTCTGCCATCCTAGCATATGTGATTGCTTCTGTCAGAAAGCCTGGAAGGTGGGGAGCAGGTATATTCTGCTGATTTTGCAGGTGAGGAAACCGTGGATTGTTAAGTAATATTCCTGAAGTGAAAACACTGGTAAACGGCTTAGCCAGCATTCTCCTTGTAATCCAGTGCTGTCCACATGCTGTGGACTCATTCTTTTATACAGTAAGATTTTCAGAGTTTGATAGTCCAACTTATACAGGTAATAGATACATAATGACATAAATATATATATTTTTTCTGGCAATTTGGGATCTTGAGATTAATGAAAACCTGAACTCTAATTCCCATACAAATTAGAACTGGGCTTCTCACTTCATTCAACGATATTATATCATACACATGTAAGCAAATATTTAATTAGAAAGGCAAAACATGACTTCCACTAGGATGCTTAGATAGGAAAATATAGAATCATTTTGACTAGATCTCTGTAAACACAAGGAATTTTACTAAACTTATTTGATTACTGGGCTTCCATTTCAAAACCAAATAGAGACTGATTAGCATCATCAGCCAAATGATTCCAATACTATCCAACCCAGCAGGTCTCCCGCAGTTCGGTTTCCTTCCAATATTTAGATTCACTCCAATTTTCATATTTGGTTACCAATTGTGGGCCAAGTGGCATTCTAACTTTCCTAGATGTACCTTTTATTGACTGTATCAGAGTTGCAAGAGCGGAAGAGTAATGGATCGGGTTGTACCTAATACTGTGATACCACATTACTTTCCATATTGGTTTATAGAAATCACAGTTCATTGGTCCAGAAGGAACTCAGAGTCTTCTAAACTTTGATTTCTGCTATTGCCAACTGTTAATTCTGGGAACTCCCTGTTCTTTCATGCATCATTTATTCAAGGATATCTATGGAGTGCCTCCTAGGTGTCACACACTGTACTAAATGTCTAGTACAGTACTTTGCTCATATTCTGGAAACGTAAATGTTTTTTGGCTTGATTGTTATTTGGAGAGATATGCTGAAAAATTTTATATCTACCCCTGAGAATATTCCATAATTATGAAATATGGAACCAAATTTCTTTTTTAAAAGTCCTTAAGCAGCTTAATGAAAAGAGAAGATACTTTGCCTATGCAATGCTCCCAGGCACCACTCTGGAGCACCGATTCCTTACTCCCCAAGAGCCCAGTATTACAACAAATCACTGAGATGACTTATGGCAGCCTGCACTATTTTTTCTGGAGTTCTTCCATCCAACGACTGACCATAGCTGGCTCCGATTAACTTGTGAGATCACAGACAGAGGTTTTAGGTGGCAGGCACTCTTCCCTGGGTAAACAGCTATCAGAGCATGGCCAGTAGGCACAGGTGAGGGGTGCGCGCTATTGGATTTCTCAGTCCCTGAAGCCAGGGGAGAGCTCTTAGCACACCGTGTCAAAACATAGCATGCTCCACATTTGTTCTTTTACTTGCTTCCTATGGCAAGGCAAATTTTGTTGCATTTTAGAGTCAATTGAATAAGGGCGTTGCACTGGATTTCATCAAATGGCTGAAAAGCAAACTGGATGAGATCTTCATACAATGGAGCAAGTGTCCAAACTTGAGCCCTTGGAAAAACACTGCTTTGTTAAAAAAGAGAAGACCCAATTGCTACGCTCAAGGAGGAAAATATCCTTGCTCTTCAGGAGAGAGATGATCGCTTATGCTTTTCATTACTCAAATTAAGTCTTGAAGCATTTTTATAAATTTGGGGAAAAAAGGGGAAAACCTCCCATTTATTTCAGAATAGAATGTAAGTGAAAGGAGAGGAATCTGGCTAAAAAATCCCACATTTGCAATTTCTTTTAGCTTAGATATGTCACTAATTCATCACTACCGTTTATTTGAAAAGGGCATGATTATGGACAAAAAGACCCAAAATATAATTATATTGTATCTAGAGTTTTACGTTTGATAAACAGGTCTATTTTAAAACAATCTGTGAGTGAAAAATGATTTGTTGTAAACAAAGTCTCCCACGTGCTGAACCACAAACTCCATTAACACCAAGCTGATGCCAAATAACCGTCCCAGAGGAGCAGGGGTCTCTGGGCCACCAGATGCGGGCAGTTGCCTGCCCCCGCTCTATCTCAAGAGCAGAAAGGAGGTGGCCACAGCGCCAGGGAAACTGCTAAGAGGAAACCAGCAACATGGTTGCTTTTTCTTGGGTCCAGAAACACTTTTGATTTTTTCTGAAGCTTCTTAATTAACCACATTTCTTTATCCCAATGAAAGCAGTGTGTCTGACTAGAAAGAGACCTCTATGTTAATGCTATTTCTTAAGAGTCATTAACTTCATTGGGCTTTATTTTTCTTATCTGTAAAATCGACATAAAGCCACCTTATGGGGACAATGGGAGGGTTTGAAATATCAAGTGTGTGTGAGCAGTTTCCAGGGCAATGGGATTAGAGGGAGGCGTTGGCAGAAATCGTCAGTTATTTTTTCATTAGAGAGCTCTGTATTACTTGTAAAAGAAAAAAAAGTGTATTACTTTTGTAATACAGAATGACATGAATTTTTTTTAAATCAAATAAAATCATGTAAGGCATGCTGCTCAGTATCTGGCATGCAGTAGATGTTCTGTAAATGGTAGCGATTATCATTACTTCAAAGTCTCGATTCTGAAAGCAAAAATCTAGGGTTCCTGGCAGAGCTGAATGGAAGACTGAAGTCTATTTTCTGTAAATGATAATAGAGAGGCAACTTGGCTGCTGCTTTAGCTATTGTTAAAAGATAACTATAGGAGTGGATTCATATATATAATTCACTTTTCTGCCCTCAAGAATCATAGCTGGAAAGAAATAATTTATGTACTGAACAGTTTCCAGGCAGTGTTTCACATAGTAATGCAGGAAAAATTTGAACTTAACTCAATACATCATTCATGAATGTGGACATGCCCTTGAAGCTGGCTTCTCACACTGTCTGTAAACAGAGCCACACACTCTCTGTATAACTCAACTTCACTCTCTTGAAAAGAGATGATCACAAAATGCAATCCTTTTATTCACTTTATGTTGACTGTACATAATATATCTACGTTTAAGCATTTGTCAATTGCCTATGGAGAATATAATCACCAAGCTTTGGGATATCATATAAAATCTAATTGGTTTCTATTAGATTATTAAGCTCCCAGGATGAAGTGTTTAGAACTATATTTAGTGGTAATATCCAAAACCATATTTTTAAAAATCCCTATCTTTGAACATCCTACTAATGATGCATTTGCTATCTACTCATTGATCCTTAAAATTATCGTCACAGAGCATATGCAGAAGGCTAATTATTCCTTTCTTGGGATGAACATCTATAAAAACTAAAGAGGAGTAAAAGAGGCTTTGGCAACTTCTTAAAGGTCTAGTTTTACATTTGGGGGAGAGAATGATTATGTTCATGTGTAAAGCAGATAAAAATGACAGACTCTAGAAGGAAAACCTGTGCCCCATCCACACATTGGAGGCCAATCCTATAGACCTCAAGGGAAGGAAAACAAAACCCGCTAGCCAAATACTAACTTTGAAGTAGATTTCAAAGTAGAGAGAAAAACTGGGAAACAATTCATACAAGATTTTGCTTCTGGGGAGAAATTCACATTTTCCAGGCTAGCAGACAGCGTGCCAGCTAAATACCACTTGGCTTCACACAACTGATTCGAGACTTCCAGTCCTTATAAATATACAGATAAAAAACAGTGCATCCACTGAAGAGGGGGGGGAAAGTTCCTATAAGGACGACAAGCTACAAAGTCACACTTTTGGCCAGACTGGATGTGCAAAACACCTCCAACAGAGAAATCCTCGGGCAAGCCTAGTCCCAAACCAAAAAGACTACAAACCAGAGCGACGCTTTGCTTGGGTTTAGTCTCAAGGACAGGGAGAAACTTGGGTCTAACCGGGTTTCATTTGGACATGTTTTTATACCCACTGAACCAAGCCAGAGCATGACAAAGCTATGATTACTCTGCTCCCCACAGAAGGTCAAACATATTTAAATTAGAGACAAGTTTTCTTCTCTTCTCTTTTTTCTTTTGAGACAGGATTTTGTATTCTCTGGAAATTTTAAAGTCCTGGACAAGATTCCGGTGCTGGAATTGGAGGAGGTGTGGCAGAGCTTACAGTCTTTGGCTGATATGGTGGCAATTTAAAAAGCGGAGAAGAGACGGGCACACCGGTTGAAATAATTTATACAGAAGCCAGAATAATATGAGAGAAATATCAGAAATTGAATTAATCACAATTTCCTTTACATTGCTAGGATAGTTTATGGCTAACCTGGGTGGGAAGACATATTTTATGGGCAACCTACTTCTGACTGGCTAGAGAATCAGTCCTAGACCATGGAGGGGAGAAGCCAGGTGGCTGGAGCGCCCAGAGCACCTGCCATTCCCAGGAAATCCTGATGGGAACTGCACTTGGGGCTGCAGGAACATAACAGACGCAGCCTCTGTTCTCAGCCAGTAATGCCCTTGAACCCCAGCTGGAGGGGCCCCTGTCCTGGATCTCAGGCTTCAGAGGGCCCCATTCTGGCTCTCTGCCAGCCACACTCTCCCCACGGGGCTAAAGGGCCATCTGTCTTTATCCCACAACCTCCATCTAGGCGCGCTGGGCCTGGCAGTCCTTTGGCTCCTACCTCACCACTCTGCCATCACCTCTAAGACGTACGTGTAATATTGACAACTCTTGGGTTAGCCTGTCTCCCACTGAAGAGTCCCTCTCGACTGTAGCAACTTCTTAGGAAATTTTACGTTCAGAGGACCCATTTGTGACTCATCTCCTCATGCTGACAAAATAGGAAAATTCACCATTACTGTGTAGCATCCAGGGTGTTCCTACCTAGGAGGGGTAACATGCTACCTAAGAAACTCACAGTACTGGCAGAATGAGAGTCATCTACATGCAAAGTAAGCGTCTGGGGAAACTGCTCTGCTTTTCTTAAAGGTGTTGTCAAACCGTCATCCTGCATCGCCCGTGCCTTTAGTGCTCCACCGTGGCTGGTAGCTGAATTGACTGAAAAGCTGAGAGTGACCTTAGTTCACACCGCCATGTGAAGTGACTGTGAAGGCTTGATTGAGAACCCGCGTTGATCCTATACAACTATTCCAGAGGAGGAATATCTTCACTGCGGTAGAATTAATTCCAAAGTGGCTTCAGATACATTTAGTTTCATCTCTCACTTCTGCTGCTATATATGATAGTGGACCTGCACCTGAGTTTAAAGACCTTGTCAATAGGCACTGTGACTAGGCTGCCAGCCCTTAGGCCTGGACAAAGAATTCAGGCTCCTTGGATGACACTGGCAGTTGAGAACGACATAAAGAACAGACTGACCATTGCTCAGGAAGCTGTTTCATGCCTACCTTGGAGTCAGCTGGGGCTGCTCACTGTTAATCAGGGCAGTATCTTGAGATAAGTTTCTTTCTGCTTACATTAAGGGTTTATAAGATCAACTTGCACCTAGAAACAGTTGTCTTTGGTGAGGTGTCTACCAGGTACCAGGCGCTGTGTTAAGATCGTTGCATATAGCATCACATTTAAATTCACATAAAAAGCATGCTGTAATAATAACCACTAACACTTATTAGCCCATTACTGTATGCCAGGCCGTATTGACAGCCTTACATACATGTCTCTTTTATCCTTCACGACAGCATTGGATGTGGCTATTACTATTATTCTCACCCAACGAAAGAGGAACTTGGTTGAGGCCCAAGATGGGCCAGCAAGTCCTTCCCACCAGGACCAGCCCCTGGAGGCAGGCTTGATCCCGGCAGAGCCATTGGAATGTTTCTTTTGGATCACTTACTTTTCTTTATACTAGTCTGTGTTTTCTAAATCTTCTAGGATGAGCAACTGTTACTTTTTAGAGTAAATGGTCACAAAATACTGAATCAACGCTCACGTTAAACATTCAACTACACAAAGATACTCCCTTAAATCCTTGCTTTTCCCTCTCCCACTTCAACCTCCTTTCCAGGGGGTCCAGTGAGAAGTTTGTATGAGTTCCTCTTGACTTGCATTTTCTTATAAGGACAGCACTACCCACATGTGGCTGTTCAGAACTTGAAATGTCGTAGTTCAAATTCAAGTGTGCTTGTAAGCATAACATACACATGAGATTTAAAGACTAAGTATGAAAATAGAGTGTAAATTATCTCATATAATTTTTATAGTGATCACATGTCGAAATGATAATATTTTGGGTATACTGGGTTAAATAAAATATAGTACTAAATTAATTTCATCTGTTTCTTTTTACCTTTTCTAATATAGCTACTACAAAATGTGGCTAATGCTGCATTTCTATTGGGCAGTGTTGTCCTAGATCATTTTAGTACTTTTATACGCTTATATGTATACACGGAAATACATAGCTATTTTGGTGTTTTCTAACATAAGTATGCATTCCCTTTATACTTGGATTCGACCTTTTTTCTTAAAAAGAGTGTAATTTTTTAAAGGCACTGGTCATTAAATTAATTCCTTTCTTCCCCTCTTTCTTTTTCTCTTCCTCTTCCCCTTCTCCCCCTCCCCCTCGCCCCACGCCCCTCTCCCCCCAACACTTCTTGACTACCTACAAAGCCCTAGACTGAAGAAAGCAATAAGTATTCCTGGCCATACAAATGGAGAAGTGAGCACACCTAATATTCAGATGAATTCAATACAGGTTCAGATGAACAAAAGGGTATCCCCTTTGTGGATAAAAGAAAGTGCTAACCATTGGAGAAAGGCTTTGGAGTTAATGGACCCTAGACAAAAGACGCAGGAAATAGTTTCATTGCTGAAAGTGATGGGTAGTTATTTTTAAGTGACTGGATCCAAATTTGCTATTCTTACGCCATCATCTCTTTCGCATAATTTCTTTTACAATAGGTATAGTCTCATCGCTTTATGTTGGGTGACTATGTACTAGTAACGACTTTCAATTTGATCAATATTGCCTATAAAGTAGCACCTCAGGTCAGCGACTGAATCCTGATAGTTGCTGACACGTGTGACCAATGTGATCCCTACTTTGCTAAGTTCTGACTAGTTGAAGTAATACTGCAAATATTTTATAATGTACCTCATAGATTTTACTTTGTTTAAGTAAATATCTGACAATGAATCCAGCTCAGTGGATTATGCAAAAGAAATGATCCCAAACAAATGCCCCTTTCTTCTCCACTTAAAAAATGGCAGCATATACATAAACAGTTTATACAGACTGCACTCGTGCAGACGAGCGGGGAACACACGCACATGCAGCGTTTTTGTGTTGGGCCGGGAGGGTGTTACCCATGTTCTAGCAAGGCCTTAACACATGCAAAACACTCACAGCTCTTACTTGGCCTCAGCGTAGAACCTTGTTGAGGGCAGAGGAGAAAGAAAAGAACAGTGGGCATGAGCAGAAGTGTTGTGATAACTCATTATTTTCATTCCTGAGAGCGCTCCCTGGTGCTTGTCCCACTGGGTCCCTCTGGTTACAGGTTGCCTTGATAAAGGATGCAGTTGATGGCCTGTTTATTCCTTTGCTGACTCATTGTTTCTCTAAAACAAGCTTCCCAACAGGTAAAATGAGGAATTGGATGGGGAGCTCCAAAGTTTTCTTCTAGCTTGTAATTCTCCCTGTCTAACAAGTCAAATTTTCTATGAGCAGATTCCATAGGGGCTGTTTTAAATGCTCCATAATGATAGGGCATTTGAAAAGTGTTCCTTTCATTTCCTCCTATTCCTCATCGTTTTTTTCCCCCATCAGTCAAGGAAGAATAGAAAGCAAACAGAAAGGAAGACGAGGGTAATACAAAGATTTTCAATCTTTTCTGAAATGCTATATATCACTGCAATTAAGACGATCTTTTGAAACTTAAAAGGAAAAAAAATCTCCTTTAATTAGGATTGACTTCAACTGAGTAGATACCATCTGCTGTAGTGGGCTAACCCTGTCTGCCTACAGCCTAGGCTGCTACAGGTGAGTAGCCACCGCCCCCCCTCCCTTCCCACACCTCTGCTCAAGAAGCTGCCAGGGAGCTCTCAGGCAGGAAGTGGGGTGGGAGTGAGGGGGCTCTCCACCCACTAGCAGCTGCTTAAGTAGTAGGCAGGGGAACTTTTCCACAGAGAAATTCAGGTCAGCAGATACTCCAATTTATACCACATGCTACCCAGTTGTGGAATTAAATTAAAATGCTAAGAAAGGACCTGGAATACAAACCCCCTTATTTTTTCTCTACCTTGTGCTTGGCTCCCAAAAGAATAAAGCAAGAACAGTTGGATTTGGTGGTTTAACAGGAATTATTAAGCAACTGGAAGGAAGCGAAGTCAGCACACACTAAGGGAAGCTGTCTTCACGAAACATCATGTACCAGTAATTAAATGTCAAGACCCATCATTGTCCAAGCAGTGATAACTCTACAGGTTTAGTAACATGCTCATTCAGATTTACCCCAAAGACAAGCTTGACAGATTATCGGAATCTTTGGGGGAGGGCCATGGGTGGAGTAGGAAAAGGATTGAGATAATTTGTTTAATGGTTTCATAATTTTGGTCTATTTTTTTATTGTTGTTCAAGTACAGTTGTCTTCATTTTCCCCCCACCACTGCCCCCACCTCAGCCATCCCCACCTCCCACCCTCAGTCCTACCCTCCTTTGGCTTTGTCCATGTGTCCTTAATACATGTTCCTTGATGACCTTTCCCTCTTTTCCCCCCATTATCCCCTCCCACCTCCCCTCTGGTTACTGTCAGTCTGTTCTTTAATTCAATGTTTCTGGTTATATTTTGCTTGCTTGTTTGTTTTGTTGATTAGGTTTCACTTATAGGTGAGATCATATGGTATTTGTCTTTCGCTGCCTGGCTTCTTTCACTTAGCATAATGCTCTCCAGACCCATCCATGTTGTTGAGAAGGGTAGGAGCTCCTTCTTTCTTTCTGCTGTGTAGTAGTCCATCATAATTTTTTAAAGGAACACAATAATATTCTAACCTCAGTGGTTTTTGCTGTAGTTCATTCTAGCATAATGTAAAATAGAAGTGTTGCCAAATGTAGGGAAAACATTTCCAAATAGGTCATTATAGATTACATTAGAACTCTAAAATAAAAATGTGTAAACATGTGTTTGACCCTCAGATGTGACTGCGTTTTCATTAGCATTTTCCTTGTGGGGGAAATTTGACTTTTCCTATACTACTTCCTCACCAATAATTTTCTATGACACTAGCAAGTGAATAAGAGCTGAGTTCATACTTTTTTATATATACTTAAAATGTTTGTTTTTATGAACAATAAGAAAACCTTAAATCATTACCTCCGCAAATTTGTTCCGATTGGCTTGCAAGCCAACTTTTACTACCTCAAAAGGGTTAACCACGACGGCTTCTGTTAGTCCAGATCCCAGTCCAGCAATGGCGAATGTCTAGAAAAATTAAATCAGTCAATACTTTAAAGTATCATGTGCCCTGGGTAAAGCATCCTACTCATAACACTATGGAGCTGAATGTTATGATGAGAACGGAGAAACTTAGGTAAATGCATCATATACCATTACTAAACAGCCTGAGTTCTTGATTAGATGCTGACAATTCATGAAGAAGAAATTACAGAAGCCGCAAACCACATCCTAACAATTCAAAATAAAATGTCAAAGCCCCATCAACAATGACTTTTCCCACTAATGAAAAGAAAGGTTGTTTTCCTGATTTAAGGTGAATACTAAAACATCTGCACATGTAACAATTAAAAGAGAGTTTGACTTGTAAAAAGAGGGCTTCATTGGAAAACATCTACTTAAATACATTTATTGAGCAGATTAAATAATTCAAGGAGCAGAACCACAAATAGCATTGATAGAAAGCAAAATTTCAGATAACCAAACAGTATAGCTGAACACATTTAAACTTATAGCTGTATTCTTAGAGTCACTATTTTAGACTACTATCAAACAAAAAATTATTTTTTATTCATCCTTTCCCTATTTTTAAAAAACTGATAATTGTCCTATTTTTCTAGACCCAGAAGCCAAGGGATGAGATCAGAAATGATTAGATTGTTCTGAAGGCCTTAGCTAGAATCTAGAACGTTATTTGCTCTCTGTTAAGAATTTCTGCAGTAGGAAAGAACAACTTTCTAGAATTTTTCCCTAAGTAGAACACTTAAAAGTTTTTCAGAAAATCTTTATCAAAATAACCACAATGATAAAACACACGAGAGAGAGAGAGAGAGAGAGAGAGGCAAAGAGCGACAGGGAATGAAAACAAAATTAACCAAAGCCTCAAACCTGCAAAACAGATGTGAAAAAATATAATTCTTCAGTGCTGAAGCTTTAATTCTAGAAGAAGAGGTAGTACTATGTACAACTAAGAGGAGAAAAAGTCAGTGAAGAATAAAGAACAGATAACTCTTATTAGGAGTCTTTAATTTCTTCAGAATGAGAGACTAAAAGAGAAAGGAGGAAAGGATGTTCTATGCCTTGGCAGCACAGGAGTGTCCAGAGCCAGGAAGTCTGGGCTTAGGTCTCGGTTCTGCCACTTACTGGCTGATTTAGACCAGCGCCGCCATGTACATTAGTTTGTGCACAAGGGTGTGGGTGGAGCCTGAAGTCTAGCTTGCACCCCGCTTTGCTGAGCCAGAGCCCTGGAGAGGCATCAGTCAGAAGAAAGGGGTGCCTTTTCATAATTCACATAAAAACACCACACGTACTAGCTGCAGCTCTGTTCCTAAGTCACTGAATCTTTTATGAGCCACAGTTTTCTCATCTGTAAAATGGAAACAATAATATGTAACCTCCCTGCCTCATAAGGTTATATGAGGGTAAAAATCAGGTGTGAAAGCTCTTTGTAAAGCATGACACAGAAACCATTCTCGCTGTTGCACATACAGACGGACAGAAGAACAGCTTTGGACACAGACTCCAGGAGAGAGGGAGTGACTAATGATGTGGTCCTTTCATGCCCCTTCATTAAAGTTTTAAACATCTTTGTATAGGGTAACAGACCAAATATTTTATTCAAGTATCTCAGACTTCCATCATGGAAGCCAAAAAGAGGAAAAAAAAAATACTAGTCCCTAACTTTTCTGACTGAAAAAGCTAAAATCCAGATGTTCAGGATTTTATTACTACATACAATCTTCCAAGTAATTCACTTTTTTGTTCTATAAACTCAGCTACATTTGCTGTCAGAAATAGCGTTCAGCAGTCCCTTGTCAAAAGAATTGATCAGCTATCAGCAGATCATATTACTTAGACTATTCCAGAGACCAGCAGTAACTGTCGGGTTCCCAGCCTCCTAGGCTTTTCATGTGAGAGCACCAGGGGACACTTAATGGCTGTTTAAGTATCTAGCTGTATCAAAAAAAAAAACCAAAAAAAAAAAAAAAAACCAACATACACACGAAAAAACCCTGGAATAAATGAGTTCAAGAGAAGGGGAAAACTGTACACAGTTTGCATGCATTCAGTTATGGCAGCTGGAGTGGCCAAATGCTTTTCTGTTTCAATGCCCAAGAGAGCCGAAAGAACTGCATTTCTCACGTGGCACCCGTGCTCTGCACAGGAACAGCCAGCGGGCCCTCTGGAGGCCGTATTTTATTGTCTTTTGCTAGAAAGGCTTCTAATTCTCTTTTTAACACGATATTTTTGAAGTAAAGAATGACATTACGGGAGATACCGAGGAATTAAAAAATAACTTAGGGCTCATGCTACCACTTCTTTTATGGGAGGTCACACCTCAGAGCTACCCTTTTAGGTAGGAGGCTGGACAAGAGGTCTCTTTGTCATAACATTAAGCCAGGCTATTTGTTTTCTTAATAGGGTCCTTCCTATAAAAGGGCATGCATGACTTTTTATTTTTTTTATTTTTTTTATTTTTAAAAGATTTTATTTATTTATTTTCAGAGAGAGGAGAAGGGAGGGAGAAAGAGCAATGTATGGTTGCCTCCCACATGGCCCGCAACCCAGGCATGTGCCCCGACTGGGAATCCAACCGGGACCCTCTGGTTCCCAGCCCGCGCTCAATCCACTGAGCTACACCAGCCGGGCCATGCATGACTTTTTAAATAACAGATACTTCTTGGACAGTCTTCTTGGCAGCATAAATGTTCTGAAATTAACCTTTACACATAAAGTAATTAAAGAATTGAAGCTCAAAACACTACTTTCCTGGGTAAGTTTTGAGGTACACTTCACCAGGAAAACTGGGGCATTTTTCAGTTGGAAAGCCAGTGCAGATTTTACTTTGTTTTGTTTTAAAGATTTGAAGGGAGAAATCAGTGCATTTGCTCTCTCCGGACATCCCGTTGCAAGCACATATTTGTAGAACCCAATTGGTCAATATAATTTAACTTTTTTTGTGAAAAGCAGCAAAGTCACTCAGAAGGAAAGGAGTGGCATTGGAAAATATTCAAATCGACAAGTGATTTTCCTGTAATAGTTGACATGTGTCACTATATGATCATTATTCTCCCTGACTATAAAGGGTTCGTTCTTCAGTCCGTCTCTGACCACAGAGTGCCCTGCAGTCCTATTATTTATTATTTACTACAGCTTAAGTAAGAGCTGGAAAAGTAACCTGCTAGGAAATAATTTTAGGCACACTGACTTTTGCATAAATAGGTGCAGCGTGTAAACATGCATGTTTTAGCTTTAAAAAAGTCTGTGACAAATACACTCTTTATTTTACATTTTTGACCATATCTCATCTGAGCCTTTCTACACATATCATTATTATCATAAATTCATCAGTGGGTCCTATAAAATAGCCAAATTGTGAGTTATTAGGAAGATGGCTTTCAACAAGTAGCTGAACATTGAATAACTTGAATTCATATTTTAGTAGCTGGGCTTGGGGAATCAAAGGGCTTTTTGTCTCCAGATTTTGCTTTATGAAATAACACACACATAAGTATAATAAATATTCTCACTTACCAATGCTGGCGACAGTGACACAGATCCTAGCAATTTCTTATACTGCTCAAAGGTGAAAAACTGTGAAATAAACCAAACCCAGAGATTTATAACAATTTCCTGCAACAAGCCCTTTAATTGACTCAAATTTTTTTAGTAAATGATTATATTAGCCAGCATTTAAAAAATGATAAACCATTGAACACAGTTTTTAATCTGGTCTCGGGTAGTTGCAATTGGTTCTTACCTGAACACTCACATTTTCAAATGCAGCTATAATGACCTCAGAAGAGCCGATGGAATCCTTTATAGCAGTAAATGAACCATGCGGCTTCCATTTACCATGACCATTTCCAGTTTCCCCAGACGTCAATAGACTTCTTTTTTTATGGCAGCGATTCAACATTAGAAGCGTAGAGACCTGAAATTTTTGGTCTCCTCTGTTTTCTCTATGAACTGCTTTCCCAGCGAATGCCCAATTATCTAACTGACTTGTAAAAGACATCCGTTTCTCAGCTTTAACTTCCATTTTTATCACTGTGTCTCTACTGTTCCATGAAATTTCCAAACACTCAGCAACGATGAAGATGTCATCATAAACGAGGAAAGGACCCAATGAGGTCAGCTAGTCCATCCCTGCTTAAAGACACACTGTCCCCCACCCGAGCAGAGGAGAGCTGCTTATTCCTTCCTTTAAAATGTGGTGATAATGAAGATTCTGTTGGTTGCTTCAGTAGATGGTGTTTAATATAATTTTCCTGAAAATGAGTTTCTAGGAAGGCAAATCTAATCAATCACTTTGTATATTGTACCCAAAAAGTATTTTTTCCTACAACATTTTGGGCAACAATGCTGCTTGAACATGATGTTTTGCTCCTGCGTACTCTGTTAGGAAGCCACAAGCAGCTCTGACGAGACACTCTCTCAGGTCCTGCTAGCCTGTTTCTCAAGACCGGAGAAATGGCCTGGTATTTTGTGATCACACATGTCCTCTACTCTATCATATTTTAACCCAGTAAAATGTTGCAAGAAAAAGAATGTACATTTGGGGGCCAAATAACACTCTGTTGTTAGAAGGAGGTAGTTCTGGGGTGTAGACATACCTCAGATGAGTCTTAGTGCACCCCAAGAGTCATTACATCTCCAGATAGGCTTTCATTCTAAAGATCCACGAACTACTTTGCACCACGCTTCTTTAGCTTAACTATGGTTGTAGACTTTTCTAGAAATGAGATGCATTCATTTACTCATTCAACAAGTATTTTATTGGATGCCCACTATGTTCTGAGAGGCATGGGGGATGAGGCAGTAAACAAAGAGAACCCCTGCCTTCTTGATGCAACATTCCGGGGAGTGGTGATGACCCTCGAACTGTATTCTGGGGTTACAACAGAACCACCAGGGGCCACCACTGCTTTGAGGAGGGATGCACTAGAAACCATTAACTACGGAAGGAAATGCATTGTAGTTTTAAGCTTTAAAGAGAATTTATCTTTTCTTCCTTTTTATGCTCATCATCATCATCGCTCTTTTTGACAATGACCTTGCCGGCATTTTGACAGGGGCAGTCCTGGGTCTGAGTCCTGGCTACACTACTTCGTTGTGAAAGCATGGGCGAGTTGCCTGGCCTTTCTAACCCTCAAGGACACAAAACTTACGTTTTAGAGAAGTCCTTAAATAAGAGCATTTGAGTAAGATTTCCTGACATGCTTGGCACATAGGAGACTTTCAGAATATTTTAGTTTCCATTCCTTGACTTCACTTTGGCTACTAAAGGAACCATAAATGCCTTAGTTATTTGTATCACTCAGGAGAGGTCCAAGAAAACTGCTAAGACCTTAGCATGTGCTCCTTGCATTTGATCCATAAAACATCATCAGGTCACAGCTATAACACAGCCACGATTCCCATTTTATAGGTATATGTCCTGTAGCTAGTGAATGGAAGGTTTCAGATTCCCCCGAAGTCTAACGCCAAGGCCTGTGCGTGCTCTTAACCATGCATGGTGCTGTACTTGATCACTGCTGAGCCGTAACCGTTAATGGTTTGGGTAGAGATTCTCTGCCTCGGAGTTCTTGCTGCTGAGGTCCCTCTGGATGCCCAGTGTCCCTCAAGGCAGATTTCAAACCTTTTTGACCATAATCTACATAAACAATACTTGGCCAATACAGGCGCATGTATGCACATACATGTACACAGTGTGCTCTTGTATTTATAGCTGAAACAAAACATGGCTATAAGACAACATTTACCCCTTTACTGTGTGTAATTCCGTTCTTATTCTACTTCATTAAAAACCTTTCTTGTCACGACCCACTACATCTAGTGACTCACTAAACTGATTTCATGACTTATGGGTTACGACACGCATTTTAGAAACACGGCTCTAAGTGGTCCTCACTGGGTTAGGGAAGTTCTGGGAGGTGATAGGCTTTACAAAAGCCTCCCTACCTTGTTCCCGTCCGGTGTGAAGACGTGTTTTTGTTTTCCTTTCTGACTGCCTGTCATCGTACTACTATGGAGGCAAACCCTTCTGAGTGCTCCTCACAGTGCCCTATGCATTTGAAGCCTTCCAGTTTGGCTGGCTGGAACAGGTCCTCCCTCCCTCCCTTCCTTCCTTTCTCCTTCCCTTCCTTACTTACAAATATATTTTATTGATTATGCTATTACAGTTGTCCCATTTTTTTCTCCCCTTTATTCCCCTTTTCCCTGAAATCCCCTCCCACCAGTATCCTCCACCCCCCTTAGTTCACATCCATGGGTCATACATGTAAGTTCTTTGGCTTCTCCATTTCCTATACTATTCTTAACCAACCCCCTGTCTATTTTGTACCTACCATTTATGCTTCTTATTCTCGTACCTTTCCCTCCATTCTCCTCCTTCCCTCTCCCCACTGATAACCCTCCATGTGATCTCCATTTCTGTGATTCTGTTCCTGTTCTAGATGTTTGCTTAGTTTGTTTTTGTTGTTTTTTTTTTTTAGGTTCATATTTTACTGATCATTTTACTGTTCATATTTTTGATTATTTTTTTCTTAGATAAATCCCTTTAACATTTCATATAATAAGGGATTGGTGATGATGAACTCCTTTAACTTTACCTTATCTGGGAAGTACTTATCTGCCCTTCCATTCTAAACGATAATTTTGCTGGATAGAGTAATCTTGGATGTAGGTCCTTTTCATGACTTGGAATACTTCTTTCCAGCCCCTTCTTGCCTGCAAGGTTTCTTTTGAGAAAGCAGCTGACAGTCTTATGGGAACTTCTCTTTTCAACCTCGTGTGGCTAGAGCACTGTTCCCTCTAACTCCTTGGATGGCTCTTTCTCAGGCCCTGCTAGTTTCCTTACATGCAAGCACTGGTCAGTTCTCAGCTGAATACTTAAGGGCTCTCTCTGAAGACCTTACTCTGTGCAGTTCTCTCTTCTCTGATACTTTGTCCACTCAACCTAAGCTGCCCTGCCCTCCAGCTCCTTCTCAACCCAGGGAATCCATGGGGCTCTGCCTGTATTTCCCTCACCTGCCCTTGGGCCTGGCAACCCTTTCAAGGCAGGAAGGCAGGGAAGTCTGTACAGCTCATCTCCTTTGCTTCCCGTCTCTCTATCCTTCCCTGTCTGATGTCCTATGTCTTAAAAATTGTGGTTTCATATTTTGTTCATTTTTTATTGTTGCTGTTTCAGGCAACAGTAAAAAATGGAACCAGAGAGTAAATCTGATCCCTGTTACTCCATCTTGGCTGGAAATGGAAGTCTGCGCCTTCCAGAAATTCTGAATAGTAGATGTGGGAATTTCGGAGAACAGGACAGGAATGTCTCCTGTTAGAAACCAATAAATTTTCTTTCTGTTTCTCTCTATATATATAATTCCATTTACTCCTATAATATCAGCTGAACATCTACTATATGTAGACACTATGACAGGCATAGGGATAGTGGTGAACAAATAGACTTCACAATTTGTAATCTCTCATGAGTTTGCTTAGCAGTAGGCAGTCCTTGAGAGTCTGATCATGGAGAAACATGTTTCTGGAATTGTGGCACTCAAGATTGGATCCTGGACCCTGGAACGTGGTGCCTCGCATTTCTGAGGAACCAGTCGGTCTCTTTCTGAGGTCTTCACTTCCTTTTGCTAACTGCAATACTAATGGTCTTAATTTGTAAAAGAGGAAGTTTCATTTATTCAGCATCAATGAGTCTTATTATTTTCATGATGAATCTTATTTCAAAGAATTGAGTACAGGAAAAACTGGACATTATCTGTTTCTGATTATAGTAGTGTTTGTAACTGAAGTGTCAGTTCCAAGGGCGATCGACATCTATATCCATGGATATATAAAGAGTTCATAGAGCATCTATACGTGTAAGTGTGTACACATGCATACACACACATATATGGTTTCTGAATATTTTTTTCTGAAGTAAACTTTGATGACATAAAATGAAGCAGTTTATGATGTATGAAATTGTTACTATCAGATGATCGCTTTCCTCACAAATCCTAAGATAAATATCTATAAAATGAATGTTTTCATACATTGTGTTGAAAAAGTAGTGCTATCCATCTGGCAAAGATACACTTTTAACTCCAACTTATACTTAAAAAGCCAACATACTTACCATATGGCTCAATAATTTTAAGGTAAAAACTACTTGAAACAAGATGTCTGGGACACACATACCATATCCAGTTGCCCAAAAGTTCATCTGTTAACCATTGTTCTGACAGGGAGCATTGCTTTTTTTTTTTTTTTTTTTAAACTAGAGACTAACTCAGCTTTGCAAAGCTCAACATTTCTTTTTTTTCTTCAGTAAAAGAGTGTTCCACATTGATAAACCTTAATCCTCTTAAAGTTTAAATTGTCTCCAATGTATAGTATTAAGGAGGAATATTCCAGGAAAAACTTTAACTACAATTTACTTTATTTATACACATAAAACACCGAACAAATGAATATATTATTCCACGGAGACAAAATGACTTTCCGTTTGAACAGGAACTCTGCTCTGTTTGTTTACTTGGGCAATCTTTTATCAAGTGAAGCCATTTCATAATTCAATTCAGCCCTCATGTGTACTTTGGTGAACTTTTTCCAGATTGTCTACTGAGATTCAGATCCTTATAATGAAATTTGTATTGAAGTAATAATGCATAATCACCAAAACTATGGCAACAAAGAGAATGAATTGATAAAAGTGTGTTTTAAAGCTTTGCTTTCTGAATCGAGACCTGAATTAAGTCCTATTAAATTACTACTGTAAAAATATTACTACTTTAACATAATGTGAAAGTTTCGTGTTTGTGTTTATACGTGGCTATTTTATCATAAATTTTAACCTAGCCACCCTCTTAACTTGCTGAATAAAAGCACCCTTCTTACCTTTCAGGAATATCAGGAGTATGAAGTGAGCAATGCATGTGAAAAAAAGCTTTGCCATTCATTGGAAAGGAAATCTTTCAGTCTAGGTTTATGTTACCCTTACCATGGAAAGACAAAGCATATTTATGGCTGTCAGTGCTGTGGGCATGGGGGTCAATGCCAGCTGGAGTCACTGTGATCAGGACTCTCGTCTGAGATGATGCATAAAAAAGTGACGAGATTTAGTTCTTTCTTCCTTGGAAGTCCTGCTAGATCCTTGTGTTCCTGCCCAGATACTGAGCCAGTAAGTAGTGCATGAACTCCATAGCTATGCAGTTAAGGAGATGGAAATCAGGATAATGGAAGTAACAATTTTGTAAAAACCAGAATAGAAAATTTTAACAGAGGAGATGGGGAGGTAGGGGGAATGAAGTCAGCATGACAAATAAATAAGTTATATGAGAATCATGTCAAAGAAATATAGTATATCAGTCTGCTCTGCTCATAAAATGGGAATGATTTAGGGAGAAAGGTTTTTCCACCTGTCTCCTCTCCTCCCTTTTCCTTCTTTCTTTCTTTAATAATTATTGCTTCAAAGGAAAACTTATGAATTGCTTTGAGAAAAAGTCCAAGCTATTTTGTGGCTACTATGTTATGATTAAATGAATTTCATTTACCATTGTGCTTTTTATTTAATTTCCTCATTAGAAAGGAGTGCCTTTACCTGAAAAAGTAATCCACAAACCAATATTAGAGAGATTGACCAAGTGTAATTAGAATAAAAGTTATGCTATAATTTCTGCAATAAAAATCTCATGTTTAATTCACATTAATGTCCTATAGGTTAGTGAGAGATGTCTTAATGCTGAAGTTGTCACTGTAGTGTATTTTCCCCTGGTTGGGAAGCATATGAGATCTGTCCAGAAAAAACCCAGCATTGTTGATATAATGAGAACACTTTGAGCGACATCAATGTAACCTGGCAGTCAAGGAGAGTGGACTGGAATGCACATGTGTGAACAATGACGACTTCACTGTACTACTCAGTGGGGGTGGTAGATGCTATTTAGTGAGCATATATATTGTGTGGCCATTGCATTCAAAATGAGTGTGCGAATAGAACAATGAATCTGCATCAAATTTTGCATTAAGCTTGAACATTCCTCTGCAGAAACTATTTGGATGCCTCAGAAGGCTGTAGCTATGGGCAAGTGGTGATTGGCAGCTTCATCATGACAACACACCTGCTCATGCATCACATCTCATGCAGAATATTTTGGTGAAACATAAAATCACCCAGGTGACTCAGCCCTGCTATAGCCCAGATTTGGCTGTGACTTTTGGCTTTTCCCAAAACTAAAATCACCTTTGAAAGGGAAGATTTCAGACTGTCCATAAGATTTGAGGAAATATGATGGGGCAGCTGATGGCGACTGGGAGAACTGTGTGAGGTTCCAAGTTGCCTACTTTGAAGGGGACTGAGGCATCATTGTCCTATGTGCAATGTTTCTTGTATCTTATATCTTCAATAAATGTCTTTATTTTTCATATTACATGGCTGGATACCTTCCGGACATATCTTGTGCATTGCTTACCTTCACTGCTCTTTTTGGTGTTTCAGCCAATATGGGCGGTAGAATTCCCTTGTAAAAACCAAACAGCCTGTTGGAGAAATAAAAGATTTTATTTAAGAAAGGGTAGCAGAAAGTAGGTAATTCTGCCTTTTTTTAAATAGAAAAAGCAACTAATCTTTAAGTATTCTCAATTATTCAATGTAGCATACCAACTGAATAATTTGAAGTTCTTTGTTTTAATTCTAAAGTAGAGTGATTATGGAAGATGGAGGCATAGGTAGGCACACTGTGCCTCCTCCCACAACCAAAAGAAGGACAACAACAACGGTCAGAAAATCAAACTGTATGGAAGTCCAACAACCAAAGAATTAAAGAAGAAACATTCATCCAGACCGGTAGGAGGGGTGGAGACGAGCAGCTGGGGTGGAGAGGGTATGAGGCAAGGTGGTGGCTGGAGGACCAGGCAAGGTGGAGGCCGGCAGAGCAGGTGGTCCCACATTTGCATGCGGATGAACCAGGAAGAGCAACTGAGGAGTGAGACAGAATGCACAACCCAGGGTTTCAGCGCTAGGAAATAAAGCCTCAAAACATCTGACTGAGAAAACCTGTAGGGGTTATGGTGACAGGAGAAACTCCCAGCCTCACAGGAGAGTTCAGTGGAGAGACCCACAGGGTCCTAGAATATATGCAAAACCACCCACCCGGAAATCAGCACCAGAAGGGCCCTATTTGCTTGTGGGTAGCAGAGAAAGTGACTGAAAGTGCCAAGAACCCAGCAAGTGTCATTGTTCCTTTTTGGACTTCTCCCCCATGTACAGCGCCACAACACAACAATGTGGGTTGCCCTGCCCTAATGAATACCTAAGGGTCCGCCCCTTACTATGTACAGGCGTGTGGAGACAAAAAAAAAAAAAAAGAAATAGCCCAAATGAAAGAATAGATCAAAGCTCCAGAAAAAATAGAACTAAGCAACGAGGAGATAGTCAACTTATCAGATGCATTTTTCAAAACACTGGTAATCAGAGTGCTCACAGAATTGGTTGAGTATGGTCACAAAATAGAGGGAAGAGTGAAGGCCATGAAAAGTGAATTAAAGGAAAATGCACAGGGAACCAACAGAGACAATAAGGAAACCAGGACTCAAATCAACAGTTTGGACCTGAAGGAAGAAGTAAACATTCAACCAGAACAGAAAGAAGAAGAATTCAAAAATATGAGGAGAGGCTTAGGAACCTACGGGACAACTTTAAATGTTCCAACACATGAATCATAGGGGTGCCAGAAGGAGAAGATGAACAGCAAGAAATTGAAAACTTATTTGAAAAAGTAATGAAGGAGAACTTCCCCAATCTGGTAAAGGAAATAGACTTCCAGGGAGTCCAGGAGGCTCAGACAGTCCCAAAAAAGTTGGACCCAAGGAGGAACACATTAAGGCACATCATAATTACATTAGCCAAGATTAAAGATAAGGAGATAATCTTAAAAGCAGTAAGAGAAAAGGAGACAGTTACCTACAAAGCAGTTCCCATAAGACTATCAGCTTATTTCTCAAAAGAAACCTCATAGGCAAGAAGGGGCTGGAAAGAAGTATACCAAGTCATGAAAGGCAAGGACCTACATCCAAGATCACTCTATCAAGCAAAGTTATCATTTATAATAGAAGGGCAGATAAGTTCTTCCCAGATAAGGTCAAGTTAAAGGAGTTCATCAACACCCAGCCTTTATTATATGAAATGTTAAAGGGACTTATATAAGATATAGAAGAAGATAAAAAACTATGAACAGTAAAATGACAACAAACTCATAACAATCAACAACTGAACCTAAAAAAACAAAGACAAACTAATCAAAACAACTAGAACAGGAACAGAATCATGGAAATGGAGATCACATGGAGCGTTATCAGTGGGGAGGGAGAGGGGGAGAATGGGGGAAAAGGTACAGGGAATAAGAAGCATAAACAGTAGGTAGAAAACAGACAGGGGGAGGTTAAGAATAGTACAGGAAATGCAAAAACCTAAGAACTTATATGTTTGACCCATGGACGTGAACTAAGGGGGGTGAATGCAGGTGGGAGGGGGGTAAAAGGTGGAAGGGAACAAAGGGTGGGGGGAGTGGGACAACTGTAATAGCATAATTGATAAAATATATTTAAAAATTAAAGTACAGAGATTATGAATACTGTGTTTATTAGCATTGTTCAGAATAATAATAATAATACTGAGACTGGAATCCCTTACATAAGTTGCTAAATACAACCATGAGTTGTGCCTTAAAGATGAAGTTGATAATCTTCAATCTAAGGATCTTGAATTTATTTTCTCAGTTGTCTGACAGGTAGCTTCAAGCTGTCTACCGTCTTGCACTTTCTCCCTTACGGAAACCAAATGAGGTCAGGGTTACACCTAAGCCCACTAGACTGAAACTTTCTGAGGCTAGCAAGTTGATGAAATATCAGTTTTAGCTTTACTAACACAAGGGAACTAACAAGCTCTATGGCTATGGAACTTGGGCTCCTGGGTGTGTCCTGATTTGCCATAATTTTTTAACTTTCTTCATAGAGAAGGAAGGAGGTCAGAGACATACATTGCTGACAGAGGAAATGCCAAACTGCGTTGCTGGTATGCAATTTCACAGGGCCTGGGACAGCTATTGTTGCCACAGTTGATAAACTTGTCACATATTCTGATGTTTTTAGAAATAAATGAGTAGATATGCTTATGATGAGATTATAATACATCATCACTTATTTCATATTAGATTTTATAGTTCCAAGTTTTAAATTTGTCTGAACTAGAATCTATATCTATCTATCTATGCATGCCATACCCTCATTTGAAACCCGGAAATACACCAGTAGAAAAGACTATTCTGCATTATTTTCTGAGGTAATCCGTTTCCCTGATGAACCCATGTATGACTACAGATAAAGGCAGGACTCAGTGTGTCCCTATGGTAGGATGTCCATTTTACATGCGGCTGGAGATTCAATTGACTGTTCAAGCTTCACTCCTACGTCTTCAAGTTAGGTTCTGCTTCTAGCTGTGTTTCTGGGACAAGAAAGGTTAAGAGTTTATTCAGACTAACGCACTGTGCCACCCAGTCCAACACAGTGAGCTCTTGTTCTTCCTTAATTAACTGGCTCCCCTTCAGTGAGGGGAGCAAAGACTGGTCCTACAGCTTTTAAACTGTTAGCTCCTTGAGGGCTGAGTGTGCATTAGAGTGCTTACACCAGGCTCTGTGCGTGTGTGTAAGCAGGACACAAACGTTTGTTAAGTATATGAATTTCATGAAGAGGAAGAAAGGAATCAAATGATCCCCTGATATGGGTTTACTCTGCCTACTGTTTTTCACTCAATGGATAGTACTCGCATTATGAGGAAGAAGTAAAGCAACGTGATTTGAAGGACGATGGGAGTTCACAAATTCCCCCCACCTCCTTTCATTCTAATTTCAACTACTGATGCCTGAAATTCACTTGTAAAATGTAAATGCCACTGTTCATCATCATTTAAACTTCATTATAAATTAATTATTATATAATTTTCAGCACGAGAGTGACTAAGTGCAGGTTTAATCTTCCTACAAGATAAATGTGATTTTCCTGAAGTTCTACATTGATAATGAGAGACATTCTTAGTTCTGTTCTTTCTGTGCTGATTTTTCCACATCTGGAATATTATGCCTGGTTATGGAGGGGGTGACATTAAAAACATTTAGGTAAGTAAAGCTTCTAGATCAGAGTATCCTGGTCCATAGAGGTACTTGAAATCCCACATGACAGAAAACAGAGGAAGAATAGGTACTCAGCCTGAAGAAGAAGATTAGAGGGAAAAACATAATGTGATGGATCTCTTGGGAGGTGAGCATGTAGGAGAGAGATTAGACTTGTTTGTTTCCAGGTGGTAGAACTAGGACCCACAGGGGCAAGCAACGAGGAAAGACACGTTTTTGTCCTGGGAGGAGCTCACTATGAGGACGTACTCCTCATAGTCAGAATTATCTGTAGGTAGCCTGGGCTTTCCTGAAGCGCGGTGAGTGCCCCTTTGCGGTATGTGGTCAAGCAGTCTGGATGGCCACGGGGCGTGGGTGCCAGCATGGAATATACACAATAACAGCTGGACTTGCTGGCACTCTAAGTTGGTCTCCCCCAGCCCTCAGATTTTGTTATTCTAAGAAAAAGAACAAGAGGACATGGGGAAGTACTTTTCTGAAGGAGAAAATCTCTGCCTTGCTTCCGACTTTTGTTCAAAGTAGAGCACTTCTCCTGTGGAGGACAGAAGTCTCATGACTGACACGGAAAGTCTTCATTTTAAAACTGATGGGAGAAAATGTTAGAAAGAGGGAAGAGAGGCAGCTGCGGGAACCAAGAAGATTTCATATGAAAAGATCTGAAGGTCCAGAGACCTCTGCACCATGTTGGCAATTCTTCCTCGACGCACCCTCCTCCCCGTCTCCCTGCTCATTCCTTTCACTTGCCAGCACCCACCCTCCCCCGCACCACCATCCCACCGTCCTGAACTTTCTAGCAGTGAAACGATAGTACTAATAGGAAATTCTCAAGGACCATCGGCAGTCTTTGCTGGCAAATGGGAAGCAAGAGCTATCTACTTCCTTGCAATGTATTCTCAGAGGTCCATGTAACAGTGGATATTTCTGGAATAGTTAGGCCGGCACCTTTTCTGCTGAGAACTGCTCTACCCATTTTTTTAACCACCGGAACTGACGTATTAGTACAATGATATTGCTTGCAGGCACTGGTTGATTGGCACCTCACCAAATGGATCCAAATGGTATTCTGTCTCTTTGCCCCAGTTAATCTGATCCAAGCTGGACCTAGATGAGGTTTTTTTCCCCCCTAGGATTTTGGAATTAGAACTGAAAACATCAGTCTCGATCTGTGTGGTTGAAGCTCTAACACATAAAGTTAGAAGATCAACGGCAGTCTTCTGTCATTTGGAGGAAGTCAGCGCGCACTGATGGAAAAGAAGGGAGCTACCATTCGGGAAACACAGAAGCAAGATGGAGAAGAGGAACCCCGGTGCTGTGAGACGGACCCCGCTGCCAGGATGTCTTCAAGCCTGGTTACATCTCAGCCCTTCTTCAATATTAGCATTTTCCTTTGCTTTTGGTTCACTGAGATACCCAGTTGCATTAATAATACATTTAATTTTTTACTTAAATGAGTCCGAGTTGGGTTTATTACTTACAACCCAAAGTTGGAAGCAAGCCCCTCCTGCCAAAGTGGCTGCTGCAGCGCCTCAGTTCCATGCCCTCTCCCAGGAAGAGACTTTGTCAGTTAACATGGGCCCTCGGGCCAATCAGAAGAGGCACACCCAAAATTCAAGCAAGAAAATGTAGGCAAAAGCTCAGGCTGATGAGCTACTTTTCTGACTTGATTAGAAAATTACTGAAAGTTTTCCTAATGTAAAGTATGATATACAGATTGCAAGTAAAAGGAATTGCAACGTTTTATGAAGGACATACATTTATTTTTTTCTGCTAAGGAACTGATGTTTATATCCACACGCACTGTTTTTTCTGCCAAATTTTTCTGCCTTCATGTAGTTTTGGCTTGAAATATAGAACATGTAGCTTTCCAGGACAATAGCGAGGGACACTGAGAGATTTGTGACACCATATCGACGTGGTCATACCGCTTGCTTCTCAAGAAGCAGACATACATTCCTTGGATCAATGGGAAGTGGGATTCTAACGTTTCTGTAGTATCGATGGCAGTTCTTTTCCCTGAAAGGACAGTAAAGCCACCACTCTGGTTTTAGGTTTTGACCCATATCAAGTCACTTGGAGAAGCTTGTGGAAGAGGCACAAGAACCAGCGCCAGGCCCCCGTGACATTGTAGCATAGGCTCCACGGCAGCCCTTCTATTGTTTCTCAAAGTTGTTACTTCTGAAAACTGTGAGTTTGCTTTTAACTATGATGTATAGGAAAATGGTAACTCAGATGTTTATAAACTTTTGTTGGTATTGTTATCAGGAAAAATAGTCGAAATTTGTTGAATGCTTACTCTGTACTAGTAAGAATAAGTATATGAAGGCATATGGACGTATTTTAGTCTCATTCAACTTCCACAAAAAAGCGTTTGAAGAAGGTATGCTTTTGTTTTTCATTTTGCAGGTGAGACCGACCATCACGTCACCATCGAAGGGGACACAGTGACTCAAATCTAGTTCCATTGTCCTCACAGTCCTAATCCTTGACCACTGGGCTGGGCTGCATTGCAGTTTTTCTTGAAATACAACTAGTTTTCTAAACACTTTTTGAAAGTTATTCCTGTTGCAAAAATATCTTGTCATTTCGTATTTTAGGAGGAATGGCAATTAAAACCCGGGTTTCTATTCTGTTTCCATTCAGTTCTGTCCCAGCGGCATGGGAAACACTACCTGTGTAACCGACAGATTTGGGCTGAGATGGACGAGATCCTTTTACGTGTGTGTGTGAAAGCCTTTGGGTTGTGGATTAAATATTTTCTAGTTCGATCGAAATGGAAAAAAAAATTAGGCCCTAGGATAAATGTTCTTCCCTCCTAGGATGACTTTTGCCCTCAAGAGGCTCACCAGGGTACTTCTGTCAGTGTGGGAGAAAGACGATACTTGCTTCGGTAATATGATAAAACACTGAAATACTAATACTGTATTAAAATAACAGCTGTTATACAAAAAGTCAGTGGAGAACACTGTTGGTTGCTCCCCTGACAGATATCCCTCAATTCCTCCTCATTCCTTGAGGTGCAGATATTCACCGCCCCCCACCCCCACCCCCCATGTTCAGGGGAGAAAGCCCTTCTGCAGTCCAGGGGACCAAGCAGAATTCTTCAAGCCAGTCATGGTGGTCTCAGTCCCTTGCTAGTGAGATCCTGTCACTTGCATGGACATATGACCCAACCCTAGTCCATGATACCAGCAAGGGGGAGGAATGTATGCCGCAAGTCATGGATTTCCGGCCTAAGGCCAAGAGGCAGGTGGGAAGAAAAGTCCCCCTTCTTTGCTGGATGTAGCCCTACCTGCATGAGGTGCCTGCGTACTGTGGCCAAGTGAGATATCATTACCCACAGCTGAAGACGGCCAGCGGGAACATGGCAAGGCCTGGGGCTCGATGAATGAATGAACCAATCCTGGCACCCTACCTCTAAATTTATGATTATGTGAAATTAAAAATAAATCTTTACTATGTGAGCTTTCAAGTCTGTCTCCTATGAACCCACCGCTAAAAATATTCGGACACACATGGTCTTTAACACCCCGTTTCTGAAAAAGTCTTATGTGGTCATTCTTAAATTGTAGCATGGATAGTTGTTCCATGTGAAGGAAAGCTTTCAGATGGAGACTATAAGAACCATTTAGATGATTTCTCTGAGGAGCCATTGCACACGAAAACCAAACGCTATCCCATGAGGATGATTACCTGTGAGAGAACCCCATGTCACAGACGGAACGCGAGGAAGCTCGTGGGCAAATATGAGGATGCGGCTTCAGGTCTCTAAAGCCTTCGGATCGTGACGGTTCATACACTACTGCGAGTTGGTGGTAGAAACATAAGCAGACATGGAGCACTGCAATATTGGATCACATTTGTTTTTAATTGTATAATCAAAACAGACCTTGTATTGCTTATGCACATCTATAAAATGAAGATCAAAACTGCACTGCATGTGCTCTCAAAGATGCAGCTCATACACAGCTTATTTGAAGTACAGATTTGTGCCAAACCCCACAAAATAATTTTACCCTTCATTTCCCCCAACCCCATTTCACAGTGTGAAGCTATTCAACATACTGGGTGGCTCCAAGATCATACATACACCAACCAATGAAAAGATGTTGATTGTGTGAAGCAAGGACATGTGGAATTTCCTCTGAGTTCAAGTTTTCGTCCCATCTTGGTGGCTCATTTACAGCCAGTCAACACCCCAAAGAAGCCTTTCCGCTGTCTCTCATTTGCAGGCTCCAATTTTAGGCTTAAGGTCCAAACTTTGGGCACCCAAAGAGACCAGACAGACCCTTAATTAAACATCTTATACCTGACAACATATTTAGTCCATTTGGATGGTCAAAAAACAGTTACTTGCTTTAAGTCAGCTACTGAAATATGAAGACTTTGTGGTTAAAATAGTGAATACACAGAAGAGTCAAAATTCGACTCAGGTAAAGAAACCAAAATGGAATGGAAAAATCACACGTGGTCTCCGTGCCTCCTTGTTTCCCTCTGAGTTGGTTTTGCTGTTATTTTCCTCCTACAATATGTAGAGAAAGTTTGTTTGGGAGTCAGCTGTACTTTGGAGTGGGCCTGTTTCTCCAGGCAGGCTGGGAAGTCTCCGAAGTCATCGGCATGAGGAGCGACTGCATAGCCTTTCTTCTCCGTTGCAGCCCCGGGAGGCAGGGAAACTGCAGCTGCTTCCCAACTGGCCTTTAGAGGGGTTCCCACCCTGCTGTCCATTGGAAAGATTGTAAAGCTCAAATGACAGATTACTGAGAAATGAGCACAAGCAGCCCATGAGTAAATTATCTTTCCATCGAAGACAGGAAAAGATCAGTGTACAAATCTTCTGTGTGTGGAAACTGAGGCTTTCCCTGGCTGTTGGAGATGGAGGGCTTTGGGGCCCGGACTGCTGAGGTTCTACCATCGCACTAAATGCCGGGATCTAGGTGCACGTCACCTGAGCCTAGAAAGGCCAGTCAGAGAAATGATTTCCAAGTTGCAAAACCATTTCCAAGCACCTGCAGCATACTCGCATGCAGCATGAGAAGGATGCCTTCACCTGGATCCCACTTCTTTGCCAAAAACCTGGCATTCAGCAAGCGTCCAGGGCAGCAATAATGCTCACCGGTGAAGCATGAAATAGGAACGACAGGGAAAGTGACACCAGATCTCCAGTTGGGGAAATTGGAAAGCATTAACACATCTGTGTACCTAACAGAGCACAATTACTACATTTTATTTTGTTTCAACAGTCAGGACCTAAATGAACATCACCATTCAGTTTTGTTCTGGGCAATGATCCAAGCTCATCTTGGTACAGTTGATTTTGAAGCCTCGCAGTCAATCATATCTTCACAATTTGTTCTTCTTTCAGGCTTCAGGCATCCTCCTGATTTCCATTTCTTGTTTGGAAGCCTTGAGTCATCTGTTCTGGCAACATGACCAACCCAAATCAGTCATTTTCTCCAAATTATATTGAAATAGGGATCTTGCTAGTTTGTTTTCTTCCTACTTCTTTTTTTCACATAATTTTGCCTTTAAGGATCTCCTAATACAAAGCTGATTGAAGGCATACAATATCCTCTTTCTTTTGCTGTTGTCAAATCCAAGTTTCTTACCCACATGCTGCAGCTCTGTGATCAGAACCGTGAGGGCAGCAGTGCTGGGAGCGCTCGGCTCCCACTGCTGGGTGGCGGTGTGTCCCCGAGCAGAATTCTGGCCCTGACACCCGACCTTGAGGACATTATTCTGACATCATTTACACTGATTCACAAAATCCAAATGAAAGGGTGAGTTTTCATGGCTCTGTTATTTGAATTATGTAGAATCTTCAATCTGAAGCTCTCAAAATTACATGCATCTTGGGGCCCTTTTCATTTAGACAAAGAAGAGAGGGAAAACTATGTACCCTTCAACGGAGAGAAAAAACAGCTTAAAAAGTGACAGATTCTTCTTTTAAAAGAACCAACTGAACTTCAAGGAAGTGCAACATAATTAAAGTTTTAGCTAACATTCTTACATAAAATATCAAAAGTTTTCCCTGCTTCAACTCACATCAGGTCTTCAGAGTTATTATTTTTCATGATAGAGAATTAATTGAATTAAGTTTCTGCATATGGTCCTTGAATGTATTTGTTACCCCAAACCATACCACTTTCATTATATGCTGTATGAAGGAATTCTTTAAAGTTTTCCTGAACACACGTTTTTAACTGAACTTTCAGTATGATTTTACCATGACAATTAAAGTCTGTTGATGTGTCTAAAATAAACTACAACTTTGATTTTCTAAGACACGAAAAATTAGTTTAGCTGTCAGTACCACTTAGGAGGGAGGCCCCTGGCTCCGCTCCCTGGAAAGTTGGCGGGCGCTCGCTGCACTGAGCATGTTGCACGGCTCAGCCCGGGACAGCGTTAGGGTAATATAAGATCCAGAACCCTGACAGAAAATGCTAAGGAAAGAAAGAGCAAAAAAGATATTTGAGATGCAACTAAAGTAGTACATAATATGGTAGAATGTGGTGTTAATTGCTCCATTAACCTACAAATGAAAAGACTTACTTAGAACTATGTAAAACTGTATTAATTTACAGTTAGAAATTAAGAGACAGTAGATTGCATTATAAAGATTAACTCATTTCCACTACGAAATAAGAATCATAAGAGAGTCATTCACTCATGTGGATGGCAACTATGAGAAATAGGACTTAAGGGAAAAAAAAGAGGCTGGGACTGAATGAAAGCCAGGAAACAGGAAAGAAGACATGATCGTGGAGTCAAAAAAGTCCATCTCTGATAAATAAGTGCCGCTGAAGGAAGTCTTTTCTCCATTCTAGTCACCCTCATCATCGTACCAATCCCCTTTTTCTTATTTCCATTAAAATTTTTATTTATTAATTTTAGAAAGAGAAAGGAAAGGAGGGGGAGAGAGAGAGAAACACTGATTTGTTGTTCCACTTGTTGATGCATTCATTGGTTGATTCTTGTCTGTGCCCTGACTGGGGATTGAACACATGACCTTGGGATATAGAGATGATGCTCTAACCAACTGAGCTACCTGGCCAGGGCTTTGCCTCCATTTTTAATTTCTGTTTTTCCCATTCATGAAGTAATTATCATTCATTTAGTCACTTACTCACTCATGCAATACGTTTTGTTTCAAGCACTAAGCTAAACACATTTTTCTACAAACGTTGATTTGGGAGTTTCATTATTCCCAAATCAACTAAGACAATTTTTCTCCAAGAACCCTTCTCTGAGGTGGCAGACAAAATCTTGATATTGCACCTGCCTGCAAACTTTTAAAGATGTTGCCTTTCCTATTTCATTATGTATTTAGCACACAGTAACACTCAGTTAACATTACATTGAATACATACTTATATTCAAATAAGAAATGTATATACTTATGCATATACACACAGGGGTGAGCAAAAGCAGGTTTACAGTTGCTTGTATAAAAAAAAGACACGCAGGCTACCATTATCTCAATGGCTTTATTAACTCAAAAGAAGGCCACTTGCAACTGTAAATCTACTTTTGCCCATCCCTGTCTATCCATACATATATGTATACAGATTCATCCAAACACAGACATCACTCAGTATGCATATTAAGAGTCTAAGTGACTTGTATATTTTTAACTGAATAGAGTACCTATTATTTACATGATTACCATATTTAATCTAGGATATAAATTGCTTGGCAATGGCCACTCCTGTTCTTTACCACCACCCGTGGGCAGTCAGCGTGAGTTCAGTGCTGCCTGTCGGTAAGGGCAGTGAGATGTAGTGGACAGCAGTGCGGGCTCTGGAGCCAAAATCTGGGGTTTGAGTTCTGGCTTAAGTATGTGTTAGCTGTTTATTCACCATGGAAAGCCGTGGCGTGGGCCGAAAAGGTGGGCAAAGTCATTCTACAGCACTCCTGCCAGAATAGAGATGTTTTCTATGCCAGATCGCTTACAAGTGCTTATGGAAATGAGTTAGTACATTGCTGTAAGTAACATGGTTTAATAGCTTGACCTGGCTGCAGAGCTGCATATGACCACAGCTGGGACCGAGAGCCTCAGAATTTAGAGGTGTCCTTCACAAATGGAACCTTACCTAAGCGTGTGACCCAGCGCATCAGGAATTCACACCCTGTTGTGGAATTCGGCTGTGACCATGTATGAGGTCGAAGATGCTGTTCACTAAGTGCACTGAGCCCTCTACTCCCAAAGTATAAGTCACATGGAGACACATTAACCCTTTTTTCGGCTGCCAGTTACTACCGTAGGCTCCAAATTAGTTTCTTGAGGTGCCCCCTGGTGGACCTCTAACAAAACCGAGTCTATTGAGAGAAACTTGAGAAATGAAAATAGCAATCATTGTGCTAAATGCTTTACAACTATAATCCAATTGTACTCTTTTCATTCTATAGACAAGCACATGAAGACTCAGAGAACCAACCTTCCCACTAGTCAGACAACTGGTAAGCAGTGGAGTTGGGATAAGAACCCAGGTCTATTTGACTCCAAAGCCTCCACCCTTGAATGCCATGCTTGACTTCTGTGCTCTGAGAGAGACACAAGTCCACTGGGTAAGATCATTCGACCTCCTGGCTCCAGTGCTCCTTCCGCGACTGTGTCTCTAGTGCTCAGGCCCCAGGCTCTGCTCGGTTTCTGGGAGGGACTCAAATGCTGGGTTTTGAATGCAGAAACAGCTAGCTAAGCTGGGGACCTGGCCTGCGACCCAGGCATGTGGTCCGATTGGGAATCGAACCAGCAACCATTTGGTTTGCAGGTTGGGGCTCAATCCGCTGAGCCATACCAGCCAGGGTGAAAGTGTTCCAATGTTAAATAAAAGAGAGGTGAGATCAAGCTCACTGAGAAGGTAACGTTGGTACAGAGTTTAAAGAGGTAAGTAGTGATCCACAGGGGCATGTGGAGGAGAAAATCCCAGACAAGACACAGCAAGTGCAAAGGCCCTGAGGTGGGAGTGTGCCTGGCCCAAGAAAGAAGAAGGTCAGTGGGGCAGGAGGAAAGTGAACCAAGGACAGACTAGGAGGAGAGGAGGTGGAAGCATTTTGCCTGGGGCCTTTGAAAGGACTTTGGTTTTTGCTCTGAGGGAAACAGGACAATATTGGAAGGTTGGGAAAAAGGAGTCACATGATCTACCTTTTCCTTTGTCATTTATGGCCCCCTGAACCAGAGTTTTTTAAGAGCCTGGGTTCTTATTGAACTGATTGAAACACAAATTAGATATAGCCACCAAGGTTTTTCAGAGTTGGATTAAAAAAGTTAAAGGCTTATAGGTAGTTTATGGACTTCAGGATATGCACAATTTTCCAGATCACTTTGAACAAATTTTTCTTCATAACACATCATTACCAATGAATACTTAAGGCCTATTTTTCTACCTGACTCTTACAATCAATGTCCTAGAAAACCAGAAGCTGGTTAATTTGCGTAGAATTCAAGTTATTTGAAAAAACAAAACAAAACAAAACACAGAAGACAACCCTAGGACTTAGATCCCGGACTGCGGCTACCTCTCCCTGGTGATTTCATCCAGTCCTGTTGCTGTAATTACGTCCACATGCTGACCACTGTCACACGCCTCCAGTTCACCCACTCGTCCCCTCGACATCTCCAGCGGGGTGTTGTAATTAGAACGTTCAAGATAAACTCCTGATTCTCCCTCCACAAACCTGCTGCACCCACAATATTCTCCAGACCAGTTAATAGCGGCTCCATCTTCCCAGTCATTCAGACCAGAAACTTTGAAAGCATGTACTGGAATTCTCTTTCTTATTCATCTCTGTGACCCTGGTCCAAGCCTTGATCACACCTCACTCAGGCCATTCTGGTAGCCTCCTAACGAGTTGCCCTACATTCTATTCACAGTGCAGACACAGACTAGTCCTATTAACACAAAAGGTAGATCATGTGACTCCTTTTTCCCAACCTCCCAATATTGTCCTGTTTCCCTCAGAGCAAAAACCAAAGTCCTTTCAAAGGCCCCAGGCAAAATGCTTCCACCTCCTCTCCTCCTAGTCTGTTCTTGGTTCACTTTCCTCCTGCCCCACTGACCTTCTTCTTTCTTGGGCCAGGCACACTCCCACCTCAGGGCCTTTGCACTTGCTGTGTCTTGTCTGGGATTTTCTCCTCCACATGCCCCTGTGGATCACTACTTACCTCTTTAAACTCTGTACCAACGTTACCTTCTCAGTGAGCTTGATTTCACCTCTCTTTTATTTAACATTGGAACACTTTCACCCTGGCTGGTATGGCTCAGCGGATTGAGCCCCAACCTGCAAACCAAATGGTCGCTGGTTCGATTCCCAATCGGACCACAGGCCTGGGTTGCAGGCCAGGTCCCCAGTAGGGGGTGCACCAGTCACAACCACACATTGATGCTTCTTTCCCTCTTTTTCTCCCTCCTTTCCCCTGTCTCTAAAAATAAATAAATAAAATTGTTTAAAAAAATTGCAACACTCTCATCTTAGTACTACCTATCATTTCTGCCTGCATTATTTTTTCTTTATAGAACTTGTACCTGCTTGTTTTATTTATTCTCAGTTGCTCCCACTATGATGTCAGCTTCATGAGGACAGGACAGGGTTTTTTGTCTATTTTATTTACTGGTGTACCCCAGGAACTGAATACAAGACCTGACATATCGGTGCTTGGTAAATATTTGTTAAATAAAAGAATAAATGCATTATTTTCCAACTGACCCAGTCTGACGGTGCCGTGAAAAGAAAATTGTATCTGGCATTTTGAACTAATGCTAGATCAGTCTCTTTTATTTTCCCGTTAAATGTCAATTCTTCCTGTTTTCTTTGGAATCACCTTGACTTCACCAAAACGGCTCTGAGCAAGGACAATGTTGGGCGTTTGATCCGGTGAACGTGAGTAGACCTCAGGAAATGACGACGGAGGAAGCCTGATGTCATGTGAGTTGTCCCATGCCAGCTCCCACCCTGTGGTAACAAATGGTACTTTCACTGACCACCCCCCCCCACCCCCGGAGTCAGCCCTATGGCTTCTCTGGGCTGGCAGAACCTAGGCTCAGGGCTCACAACTTTGAGGCCATGTGCTCAGGGAAGAGGAGCTCTTCCTGGTATAATTGATTTAATCACCTGCAATTATTCTCCTGGCTCTAATTGTATGAGACGTGAGTGCGAGACTTAATGTTAGTCAATGAAACTTGAGGGGACTTTTGAGAGAGGTTTTTACCTCTCTAAAAAAACAGGCTTTTTGTGTTTTACCTCCAGAGATGTGAATTTCATAGGTCTTAGTAGAGGCTCAGGAATTTGCATTTTTAACAGCACTCTAATTCTGATGCAGAAGAGCCAGGAACAACACATTGAAAAAATAGAAAAGCGTACCTGCCTATTAGGTTAATGACCTAGAGCTGCTCTTACCCAGATGTCTGTCTGTCAGGAAGCAGGCAAGAGTACTCAGTACCATCGTCAGGCAGTTTCCCTAGGAACGTCATGAAGTCACCCTCACTTTCCTCTACGTTCAAGCCTGGAGTGAACGCTGCTAATTGCAGGTGTTCTCCATGTCTCTGATACGGCCGGCTCTGGGCTTGGAAACCAGGAAGCTACAGATATTCTTATGGTCAGTCACTGCTGAATGGGGTACCAGGCAGCATCCTCCCAGTCACCATTAGAGGGACTTTGTTCCTACTTCTTTGTTTTTTCTTTGGTTTACTTAGGAACAGCACTGAGACATGCCAGAAACAGATGATTATCTTGCCCACGTCTTTTTAAAAGAGATTAATATTTCATTCCACTTCTGTCTATCAAGAGTAGCAGAAATCTTGGTTGGCATAAATCATGTTTTGACTGTTTAAACACAAGAACAAAATTTAAATAAGGGTACTTTTCTCAGAACAGGTATGACAGGAAGTAGCCTCCATTGTAAAACAAGCAGGACCACACCTATGGCTGTTAGAGCTGAAGAATGTAGGAAAATACCTTCCTTATGCTTTATAGAATGAACTGACAAAGAGGTCAGGTTTCTCTGGGGTTCTGCAGGTGACTGATTTTTAGAGAAGGAACACTGCATGGGGAAGGTGCCTATAGATTCAGCTTCTAAGTTATCCGCTCATGTGAAGAAAGAGACCTGTGAATTACCGACTAATCTTGGTGTTCACACTTTCTACCAAAGCCACTAACTGTCTCAAGGAATTCCATGTCCCTCACATGCAGCCTGTATTTTTAGTTACCATTTTGGGGACCATTCATTTATTTACGAGCAAGTATTTCTTGAGCTAATGTATACCTGGGACTAATTACCAACAGCACATCTAATTTGGTCATTGAAATAGCAACATGCCATAATTTATCAATTATCATGTTTATAACCTGGAAAGATCCAGCCACAGTATTTCATTCTCCCGTGTAATTTGTCCACGAGGCAGGAAAAGCACAAGAATATTTTTCTCCCATTTTTCAAGGAATCCTGAGTCATGGAAAGGTTACATTTACTTATTATCTCAGGCAAGAAATTGAACGCCTAAAGATGAATTTGAATTCCGTGTTTGGGCTTTGAGTTTCTTTCCAGTAAATCCATCCATTCATTCACTGAATAACTGAGCGTCTGCTAAGTTCTGGTCACGGCTCTCTGGGTTAAAGATAGAGCAGCGAGCAGGTCAGACTCATCTCCCGTACTCACGAGCCTAGGTCCTCATGGGGGAGCCTGGCGATGAACAGGCAACAAACAAATGGATAAAATGATGCCAGATCAACATCATTAATTATTATAGAAATGTAACAAGATTTCACTTCACACCCATTAGCATAGCTATTACAAAAAAACCAAACCCTGAGAATAACGAGCAATAGGGAGGATGTGGAGTGGTGGCAATCCTTGTGCATTGCTGGTGGGACTGTAAAGTGGACAGGTGCTGTGGGATCTGTGTGGTGGTTCTTCAAAAAACTAAACGTAGATTTACCATATAATCCAGCAATTCTACTTCTGAATATATGCCCCCCAGTAATCGAAAGCAGGGACTCACGTAGATATTTGTACCCCAATGATCATAGCAGTGGTATTCATAATGGCCCAAAGGTGACAACAATCCAAGTACTACTCAACAACCTACGGACAAATGGACAAACACGATGTAGTATATACATACAACGGAATATTATTCAACCTTAAAAGGGAAGGAAACTCTGATACATGTGACAACACGGATGAACCTTGAAGACATTATCATGCTAAGTGAAGTCAGACGCAAAAGGACAAATGCTATGATTTCATTTACACGGAGTACCTAGAGTAGTCAAATTCTGAGAAGCAGAAAGTGGAAGGGTAGTTGCAGGGGCTGAGGGGAGGGGACGTGGGGAGTTAGCATTTAACTTGCATAGTTTCAGTTTTGCGAGATGGAAAGAATTCTGGGGATGGACGGTGGTGATGGCTGCACACCAGTGTGAATGCACTTAATGCCACTGAAGTGTACACCTAAAACATGGTTAAAACGGTCAACGTTCATATTATGGATATTTTACCTCACTAAAAAAGTAAGAAAGTGAAAAGTTAAAAGGAAAAAAGGAGGGTAACCATTTGCTATGTGGGATGGAAGGAGGAGACTAATTCTGACTGGGTCTGCAGCGAAGGCCTCAGTGAGGAAATACCTGCTGAGCCCAGGGGACTTGGATTTACAAGACCTACAGTCTATTATAAAATGAGAGAGAGTTTACAAATGGAGCACTTTAGGAAAAGTCACCATATTTTAGGAGAATCAAAGGCAGCGGTTGATAAGCTTTTACTGTGTTCTTCAAGTAAGAAGAATGGAGGAACCATGATTTCCAAGGCAGGCTCTTGCAATGTCCTAAAAATTAGTTTTAAACATGGTTCATACTCTTCAGATTCATTCCTCTCCCCATAGGGAACTTCAGGCACTGTAGTGGCACACTGTGAGGATTCCAAAGGTTTAAAACAAAATCATTTGGTAAGACCCACCAGAAGCAAAGGCAGTATTAAATATAGAATTCTAGGACCACAGCATTGCCCTTCAGAGTCCTTAATACTCACTTCTGAAGTTAGATTTTTCTCTGCAATGTCCCTGTCAAGTAATCCCACATCTGACCAGCGCATGCCGAGATCTGACATCCCGTCAGAGTGTTCTTCTGATCTGAGGTGACTTCGCCATTGGAGAGAGAGACGGACCCTCCTGTCTTGAGCTCAGGTCCATTTTCAGGTGTCTGCCAACTGAATCTAATCATCAGGTGTGATTTTACGTGTCAACTTGACTGGGCCACAAATTTGGTCAAACATTAGCCTGGTGTTTCTCTGAGGGTGTGTTCTGGGTAAGATTAACATTTATATCAGTAGACTGAGTAAAGCTGATTGTCCTCCATATTGTGGGCAGGCCTCATCCAAGTAGCTGAAGGCCTGAATAGAAAAAAAGATGACCCGCCCCATAGGAGAGAGAATTCTGCTTGATAGCCTTCAGACTGAGATATCCGTTCTTGTTGGTTCCAGTCTTTGGACTTGAAGTGGGACATCATCTCTGCAGACTTTGAATTTGCCAGCCTCCATAATCTCATGAGCTAATACCTTATCTATCTATTCATCCATTTGTCCATCTGCCTGTCCATCTGTCTGTCCATCCATCCATCCATCTGTCCATCCATCCATCTTATTGGTTCTGTTTCTCTGGAGAACTTTGACTAATATATCAGGCCACATAAAAAAAAGTATAGTGCCATCTCTCTTGAGAAACTGCAAAACATTTGAAGATGGTCATTGGGCACTGTGATGCCTCTCTTCTTATAACAGAGTCCCAGACCCCTCAGTAATCTACACTGGAGTCCCTGGACAAAAATTTGCACTTAGTGTGTGCTGACATGGGTGTGGTTGAGCAAGACCATTGCCTACTTGTTCTAAATGTTAAACTTCTATCCATGTGGCCAAAGACAGATTTAGTTTTGTTTCACCCATGCCACTCTGTTGTGCACGTGTAACACATGCAAGTATGTACAACCAATTGTTGTAAACCTACCGCTCTTCTATCTCCTTAAGTCCATAATAGAAGGAACGAGAGATGAGTAAGAATAAATGTGTCCCGAGTGCATTGAAAGGGAAAGAAATAAGGTTTAAGGAAGGTTGTTTAATACACATAACCTATGTCATCTTTATTTACAGGTGCAGAAACGAAGGCACTGACCCATACTGATGTAGGAAGCACTGGCGATGGGACTGAAGCCCGGCCTCTCTGATCCTGAAGCCACGTCTGTCCAGTGCCCCACACCACAGAACATTTTTGTGGATGGCATGAAAACAGGAGAGAAAGTGCACAAAAGAGGAAGAAAGGGAGAAATTATAATATAAGGAAAAATTAGATTTAATAGCAAAGGTATTATTAACTCTAATTTTTTTGCATGCCTTCCTACAGAATTCAAGAATTTCCACAGAAAAATTCTTACTACCAACAGCAGAATGTGTGGAAAAGGAGGAATAATTTTTCAGGTGAACTTAGGGATGAGGAAACAAATAGACAAAAAACCTGTGCACACTCAATAATCCTAACTGTTAACTTTAAAATTTGTACTTAAGCCCTGGCTGGTGTAGCTCAGTGGATTGAGCGCGGGCTGGGAACCAAAGGGTCCGGTTCGATTCCCAGTCAGGGCACATGCCTGGGTTGCAGGCCAGGTCCCCAGTGAGGGCCATGTGAGAGGCAACCACACATTGCTGTTTCTCTCCCTCTCTTTCTCCCTCCCTTCCCCTCTCTCTAAAAATAAATAAATAAAAATCTTTAAAAAATGTCTTTAAAAAAATTTGCATTTAAGATGAAAATTGTAAGTGTTGGGGAAATAGTGTAGAAAAATGTAAAAGTTTTAATTCATATAAACTGCTATCTACAATTCTAAACTAAGAAGAAAAAAGGAAATTAAAAAAGAGAATTCCATGTAGTCTTGACCCTTGAAAAACTGTGACCCACACTATACCCCCATTTATATGAAATGATAGTGAATGGAGACAAATCTGCTATCGGACTATGTTTTAGAAAGATCTTACACGGAAGAGTTTTCATCCAGCCGTGGGCACGGCGGTTTCCTACTCACTGAAGAAAGCAACAGTGATACCTGAGAAGAATGCGGTCACTGCCCACCCTGGAAAACTAACGCTGTGCTCAGAAAGCGGGCATTTTGCACGTGGAACAACCCCATGAACCACATACACGCGCACGTACAGGCACACATACCGGCACACTCACACGCATGGTGGTCTGCCCCTCCATCTCTGCCCTGTGGGGACCCATAATCCCATGGGGCGTGGAAACATCCTACAGAGCCACCAGCTGATGTTCCTGGTGACAGCCTCAGAGGCTCTGCCCCTGGAGGCCAGGGGGGTTCTGTGCAGGGGTCTGGCATCCCTACCAGGGTGACAAACGAGAGAGCCTGGGACTCAGGGCTGAGAGTGGATTTCCTGCACGGCTGAGCCAAGCGCTTCCAACTGTCCAGCCAGATGTTTCTCTATATGGTCCTGGCAGCCATGGCTTGAGAACGAGCCAGAATTTGGCCTGATTTTTCTACTGAAAAGCTTGATGGAATGCTGGGGTTGTGCCATCCCGTAATAAAAGAGGTGGCCCTTCAGATTGGCACACCTTTCCCATTCGCATTGGGAGTCCCTCCAAAGGGAACAGGGGCTTGAGAGAAAGTGGGTGTGTCCATCCAATCCATGCCAGAGCCTGGGGTGGGGGGCATGGTGGGGTGGGGGCTGAGGGAAGGTGGACGGAGAAGAAAGGTTCTGAGTGATTGGAAGCTGCTGCCAGATGGGCTGGAAGGGGTGCTCTGCCGCCTCCCTCGCGCACAGGGGATTGCCTGGCCGTGCACGCTGCTTCACATCTGTCAGCTAAATTGACGATGTATAATTGAAGATGCAAAGTGGGAAACGTACGTGGCTCACAAGGCTCCCTGAGGGTTTCTGGATCTGTAATCCAGTGAGGAGATTTTAATGAGAAGTGAGCCTAGCGCTCTCATCTGTGAGAGAAGATCTCACCCCAGCTGTGTTTAAGGATGTGGAAAACTTCTTTTGCAAAACGGTCAGTCTTTCTGGATTGGTCACTGCCTTCCCATTTCTGTGGGAACCCTTTGGCCTTCTTCCCAAAGGAGGGTTTCTTTGTGAAGCTTGGGTGATTTCTGAGCGTGAGGAAGGCTCAAGAGATGCTGTGGTTGGGCTTCAGGACGGTGTGTCAAGGAAGGCTGTCTGGGTAAAACCATTAACCTGGTATGATTTCTTAGAGCCAAACTTAAACATTTCCAAATGTTTAATCATAAAGATAATACATATTCAAGGTAAAATTCCAACAATATATAAGGATGGAAAGGATGAACTAAAAGTATAAATAGAATCATTTCCTCACGTTCCTGTAATGGTGCTTCTCAACTGTTCTGTGGTAAAGGAATAATTTTTTTATTCCCAATTTTCATGGACCGATACTTTTGCAAAATACAATAAAAATGAATTTTAGCACCATTGCAAAAAGCACCTACAGGCATACAAAATACTAACTCAAAAAGTATTTCAAGTTCCACACAGCACACACGTGATGTAGTGGCAATATCAAACTCCTGTAACACTGTCAACAGTCTCAATTTCTATCCTTATGGCAGACCACACTTCGGCCATTCATTTCCTTCTGGAGATTTTCAAAACTTTTTATATGTATAAAACATATGAACATACAGATAAATGTTTGGAAACATAACAGGAATCATACTATACATATTGGTCTATAACTTGCCTTTGTACCTAATATATTTCAGCATCTTTCATATTAGCCCACTAAAGATCTACTTCATTCTTTCTCGTATGCACTACATGTTTTAAAGCTGATCTCAACGTCTGTGAGTATGCACATGTTTTTCAGATTTTACTTACAGTCAGAATTTGATGGCATGACCTCCAGAAATGAGCTGGTATTAATTCTATATACCTTTTGATGCCGAAGTCACCACTAGCATTTGTTACCATTTCTGCCTTGTGAGCAAAAGCAAAACGCTCACAGTCCAAAGGTTCTTTGCCTTCAAACCAGCTTGTTAACCTCTTAACCTCTGAGTGTCACCATAGTGGTGACGTGAGCGGAATAAGCATTTGTCACCACGCACGGCATAAGGCACGCCCTCCTCCAGAGGAGAGGGCTAGGTCCTCACTGCAAAGTGGGAGGGACAGATACTTGAATGGACAGGCTTTGCTTTCCCCAGTAAGTAGCAGGAAAGTGCACGTCCTCGGAGTCCCATACAGTGAACAATGACGTCTCGATGGCTCAGGCCGGAAAGCCTGCATGAAGGGGAGGTCACACTGGTGACTAACCTCAGCTGAATGCCCAGTTCCTCTCTCGCAGTATTTTTGCTGGAGAAGTGAATCTGGGGCCTCTGTGATTACCTGCGTGGCTTTTAACATTGCGGCTAGGGCTTTAAGTGGCGCATTGAGGGAGCAGTTACTTAGCCGTGTGTACAAACCTCACTCCAGGGCAGGCAGGTCTAGTCAAGATGAATCTGAACACTTGGCCCCAGCACAGGGCACAGCCTAGGAGATGGGTGTAGTGTTTCTGCTATTTGTCTTTTAGATGTCTCCAATGCAGCCAATTATGTCAGGTCTCTGGGCATGTCTGGAAACTCTGGAAAGGCTTTGTGTTGAAGGCAAAACTGCTCAAGCAGAAAGATGAGTCTTCCTTTCTCCTGGGTTAGCCAGGTCAAAAGGCAAAGGAGGTTCTAGGTTTCTCCCATGAAGTTCATCAACCTGGGTTTGGTTAGCGTAGATGGGGGAAAACCAGCAAAAACTCCCATCTGCACTTTCAGCTGAGAACAGGAATAATCTCGGTTTCTCCAAGGTTCACAAGGGCCTGAAATTCTTTTCTGGTGTGAGAACTACATACATACTGAGAGACAACGCGGGAACCTAATTCTCTGGTCTTGCTAAAAGTTCAAATGGTCCTGAAGACAGCAGCCCTGAGTAGAAGCATCTAAGCTAACAACCAAGGTTGAGTTACATGGAGAACAAATGAGCTTCGTTAAGGGCTGATTTAGCTCGGCTTCTGGAGTGTGCATTATCTGCGTCACAGGAGGCCCAAGAGAGGTCTGGGCAAACCACGCGGCTCTGTGTGAGTGTTTTCATTCTCATCTTGTGCTCAGCCTGGGCTCTGAGACGGCACCTGAGCACCAGCATTGCCTAAACCCAGAAGACTCGGGGTGCAGCATTTCATCAGGGACCTTTCGCCCCTGGTGAGCAGCTCCTGCAAGTTTTTTTTTACCCCTGCAAAGAGCCCTTTGAGTGGAAACCTGCCCCAGCAGGCCTACCTTACACATCCCTTCAGAAATGTTCTCTTTTATTCTGAGTACGCTCTTTTGAGTGGGCACCCTTCCTACACTCAACCTACGCTGTGTGAAAGTAAAGCTGCCATTTGAATCTAGGGGGCAGTTTTGTACCGAGGGGGCAATGTGTACCTAGTTCCTTCTCAGAAAACTAGGAGTCCCTCTCCCTGTAAACACCATCTCCCTTTCAAACTTCTTAGATGGACAGATTGCTGTGCTGACATAGAAATGCTCATTCTTGTCTCTGAGCTCCTGGATTTTACAAACTGTCCGTGGACAGCTGCTAAATGTGCTGTGTGGCCGACACAATCCCTTGGTGACAAATGAGCCCTCAGAGTCCTCATTCATTCAATGCTGTTCGGCCTAAGATGGCCTCGTTTACAGAGGAGAAAGAGCAGGACCACGGAATAGCTCGGTTCACAGGGGCAGAAAAGACCACCCACATCCCCCCTCGCAGCAAACAGCTTTCATCTCTGGATGATAATGACAAAAGCAGTTGCAAAAGTGAAATTTTAAGTCCCTGGGCAATTTTTCCCTTACGCCATCCATTGCATGATTCAGCGTACACCTTCCCACGCACGCCTCTCTTTGGGGAAGTGAGGAGGGAACCTGGGTGTCTGCTGGCAGCTCACCCAGGACTCGTGCCCGAGAGACGAGGACACTGTAGTTCCAGGGGTAGAAGGGCTGCCTCCCCTGTGACCGAGCCTCTGCACTGCTGTGTTCTACGGTGTCACAGGCCATGGCAAAGCCAACCCAGGTCACATTTTACCAGTCGTGACTAAATAATCACTTGACATTACTACCAGGTTGATTTATGAAGCCCTTGTAGATGATAATATCTGAAGAAGAGATGTGACACTTTTTTTTTTCATTGCATATCTTATGGTGGCAAGGAGAAGCTTGGTCCCTAACAACCAAGGCCTTTAAAACGTAGTGGGAAAGAAAAATTAAAATGAAACACAAAACTAAGCACCATTCCTGGCCTGTCACAGGGAAGGAACCACCAGCTCCACACTAGCACATCCAGACTTTGTCTAAACACTGGAGATTTTTCTCTGCTAAAGGGGATGGCTTAGTCAGAAATGTCTGAGAGCAAAGAGCTATACCTCACACATAGTTATTAAAAATGTTTTCACCCCCATCTAACTCCCACACTCATTTCCATAGCTAACAATGGATGGGGGATGCTAGAGTGTGCGTCTAGAACACTCTTCAGAAGACTGCCTGGCTCCCTCTGAAAGAGAGAGGGCAAGAGAAAGGGAGGAAAGATGACCACAGGAGAAGAGAAAAGAAGGAAAAAAGAAAGAACAGAAGGGAAAGAGGAGAAAGAAAGGAAAATACAAAGCAAAAGGATATCAAATGGTTCTGCCTCATTGTTATTTTTCATCCTTGCCAAAGATGCTTGGCAGATTCTTAGAGAAGGCAGAGCCTGTTCCTTGAAAACCAACTGGATGTCTAGACCAGGCTTAAAGGCAGCTCTCTAATTATAGCCACAGAGATGCTCCTCTCCCCTTTCATCCTGAGCCTTTGTGGGGCTCAGCTGAGGCCTTGCCATCATCTTCTGAAAAGTTATACATGCCACATCGCCATTCAGTTTGTGCATCCAAACAGAAACCTCGAAGCATTTTTCTCTTGCTTAGGTTGGCACAGCCAGCCCACGGGGTGTGACTGTGCTACTCTCCCTTGTCCTTTCCTTTTCTCCCCTTGAGCACTCATCCCATTAGCGTCCTGCGCTTTGCCAGACATGTCTTCGCGATGGCATGTGCTTCAGACAGCTTCCTGGAAGGAGCAGCGACTATGCGCCTCTCGCTCAAAAGATGCAAACCAGGAAAACATTGGCTTCTCTCTGTAAAGTCGGCTCATTTAAAAGCTGACCTAATCAAGCTGCGGAGCCTATTAATGAGCATTTTTAAATAATTTGCAACAGTTACTGAAAATAAGTTAATTGACACAAATTTTCGTGAAGGAGCATCAGATGCATTTTGCACATCAAGTAAACCAGTCATTGTAACTGACTTCTTCCAGGCCACGCAGCAAGCTGGGAGAGAGCCAGCTTAAGAGCTCGGTTTGTGAATCACTATTCTGGTCTCTTGACATTATATTTGCTTAGAAACAATTTAAGAATTAAAATGGGGTCAGTCTGGGAGCATAGAAGATAATATGTAAAAATGGGAACTATTATGGTGTTTAGTAAACTCTGATCAAATTATCAAACAACTACAAAGATAAGCAAATTGATGCATAACAGACTGGGTGACTTCAAGGACATAGTGAACTCTTGGCATTAGGTGCTAATTATATTATTCATCCTGTATAGATAATAACTGGGATCAATCTTAGTTTTTGTTCTTTTTTCCTTCTTTCTTCCAGGTGTCTGTTTATATTATTGCTTAGAAGTGGGGTATAGGTGAGAGAGGAGGAAATGTATAGCTCATATATTCTCCCTTTTATAGTGCCAAGATCTTTCAAAATATAGGAAGCCGTGTGGCATTATGTGTAGATTTAAATAATATGAGCTGTATTTGCATATGGAAAAAGGTATCATGCAGTGATAAACTTAGTTACGGCAACCGCCAGTGCTAGTAAGTCCTCTTGCAGAACTGAGGTGCTCTTTCCTCTAGTCATCATGCAGAACGGACCTGTCATGTGTTCAGAAACCCCGGCAGTAACAATGACCCTAGGAGTACCAATTCACATTGGGGTGCTTGTGACGTCTTAGGTACTGAGTTATTTCATACACATTATGTCACATTATGATATACGTTATGGTAATCCTGAAATAGATTTTCTTATGTCTTAATTTGTTTATTTTTAGACACAGGGGTAGAGAGAAAGAGAGGGAGAGAAACATCAATGTGTGGTTGCCTCTTGCATGCTCCCTACTGGGGACCTGGCCCGCAACCCAGGCATGTGCCCTGCCTGGGAATTGAACTGGCAACTCTTTGGTTCACAGGCTGGCACTTAATCCACTGAGCCACACCAGCCAGGGCTGAAATAGATTTTCTTAATTTTATTTTTTCCATATGAGAGAGCTCAGTAACAGTGGCATCAAGAGGGGAGAGGCAGCCCTGTGTCCAAGTGCTGTCTTTTACTGGGATTTGCTCTCCGGGCCCCGCCTCAGTGGAAACTGTGTTTCCTCCTGGGAGTGGCAGCGAGGAGACTTGTCCAAAGGCATATAGATAGCAAGAATGTGAAACCAGCGTGTAACAGCAGAATCATGGGTATTCTGAAACACAGACTTGCCCGAATACTGCAAAATTACCTGAGCTTGAAATTATAAATTGTAATCAATTCCAATATAAAGAGGCCATCAAGCATTTAAATCTGGAATTAAATCCTCATTTAAGTGCTAGCCTGACTACTTAGATGTTGTGTAACCTTGGACATGGATCCCTCTAAGTTTTAGTTTCTTCGTCTGTAAAATGGGTCATTATGCCAGTCTTGTTGGGTTGGTATGCATATTGAGATAATGTTTGTAAAGAGCTTACACCTGTGCTTGGTGCCTAGTAAGCTCTCAATAAATGTTAGCATTATTCTATTTCTGTAGCATAAAGTAGAGTTTAAGAACATGTCACTGAATCAATCCAACAAAGTTATTCAGATCATTCGCAAAAAAAAAAACCCATTACCTAGATTACATAGATGCTGGTAGTTACATGGAAACATGAGCCTACAGCCACCCTAAGAAGGTAGACATCATGTCGTAATTATCTTCCTCAAGCTTCAGAAAAGTCTGTTAAACCATGGAAAGCAAAGAAACTAGGTCTTGGAATTTCAAAAAATTACTGCAATTTTCTAAAACTAATGCAACATGCTAATTAAATTATATTCAATGTAGACTTCCAAACACGAAGTAAAAAGTAGGCCCACTGATTCTGGCGTGGGATTTGAATTAGTACCATTGAGGCCCAGACCTGGATTTTTTCTCTGGAAGGATTTCGAGAGCACATTCATGTGTTTACTTGTGCATTCACTCAATCACCCATTCTCTATTTTGTTCATGTAACAAATACTTAGAGTGTTGCGAAGCTGTGCTGGGTGGTGCCAGAACCACTGGGGTGAATCACAGGACTTTTTCCCTGTCCCTGTGGAGTTTACAGTCCACTGGGGAGGAAGAAGATATTATACTACTAACAAATAACTGATTAATTACAAAGGCAAAGAATGCTTTCAATGAGAACAATGTGTCACTTAGTCACTCTGCCACTGGAAGTAACACCAGGAAGAAACTGGAGCTGCTGTGCTGGGTGAGAAATGCTCGCTGGCCCGTCTCAGGTGTTTGAGTGGGGCTGCTAAGCTTGGAATAGATGTTCTCTGTCAGGGTGGGGTCCCTGCTTGTTTCAACGTGGAGCTCACATAGGAGCCAGACACAGGGCGGCATATTCAGAAGACCAGAAGAAGCAGCCCCATCAAGTCATTACCATAGACGCTGTGTATCCACCCAGGATGAAATGCATCCTAAGGGCAGAGCCAATAAGGGACATTCCCTTGGTCTGATAACAGTGCCCCCACCCTGGGTCACTGAGATTGCCTCTGTGGCCCAGCCCCCAGTAGCAACTGGGTTTGAGTGCCAGGGACTCCTATTAAAAACAGTCACAATGGAGAGTAAACGTGAGTCCAGGAAGCATGGTTTTCATATGCAGTCTTTACAAGACATTAAAGCACAAGGTGCATTGCTTAGAGACCAAGGTAATAGTAACAGAAGGCACTCCAGACTCACACTCCACACACACACACACGCATGCACACACGCACACTGGTACAGAATCCAGCATGGCTTGGATATGTTTAGAGATCCAACAGCGACCACGGCAGCGAGGAGGGGAGAATGCTCTCAGTGTCGCTTGGATGGCAGGCCCCCAGCAGGGTCTGTGACAAGGCGTCCCTACAGCTTCCAGGGTGGGAGGAGCCCGCCTGCACAGGGGATCTGGACCCGGAGGAGGAACCTGGGGCCACAAGATCACTGGCTGTCGTGCTCGAGCACATTGAGACCCTCTGTGCAGAGTTCTGGAACTATGTAAGTAGGAAGATCTTTGTGCCTTCTCTTTAACTCTATGTGGGCTCTGTGACTAATTTTTTTTAACGTCAATCGAGGACATTATTATTGATTTTAGAGGAGGGGGAGGGAGGGAGAGAGGACATGAAACATAGATGTAAGAGAGAAACATCGATGGGTTGCCTCTTGTCTGTGTCACGATGTAGGGACCGAACCTTTAACTTAGGCCTGTGCCCTCCTGACTGGCAGTTGAACCCGTGACCTTTCAGTTTCTAGGATGACACCCAGCTGAGCCACACTAGCCAAGGCTCTATGACTGTTTTGACTCATAGAATATGGCAGAAGTGATGCTGGGCCAGTTTGGGGGCCCAGGGCTTATGTAAGCAGAACCTCCACTTCCTTTATTTTGAAAGGCTTGCTCTTGATGCTCTGATTGTCAGGTAAGCAGTGTGACTACCTTGAAGTCACCAAGCTCTGAAAAGCCCAGGTCCTGGAGGATGAGCCTTCATATGGAGAGAGTTAAATGCCTAGCAGCCCTGAAGCCCCTGCCATGAGGGTGAAGAAAACACCTTGGAGAGGATCATCTCACTCCAACTGCCCCAGCTGACCACATGGACCAGAGAGGAAGCACCCTGCAAGTCCCTCCCAGATTCCTGACCTGCAAATCGTTGAACAAAATAATGTGGTTGTTTCAAGCCCCAGTGGGTGGGGTCATTTTTTCCAACAGAAGAAGGTGGCTGGCACTGGAAGTCCGAAGGAAAAGTACAAATGCCAATGACTTAGCTGACGGGTATGAGAGAGCAGACGCCAACTGTCCATCATTGCTTACTGATTTGCTTCCAGTCTGCTGTAGCCTGGGAAACTCAGATTATCCCAGAAAAGATGAAAAATTACAACAGAAAGAAGTTACATACTACCCTGTTTGACTTTTCATCCTGTGCTTTTGTTTTTCTGACTCCTCCTGTGCATCCTTTTCCTCTGGTACCCCCCCATCCTCCAACATGTGTTCAAAAGGAGCTGTCCCTGGACTTGTTCCTTCTCTCACTTGCACATTATTGACTCTCTTCAACTTAAACTACTCCACCATACGGATGGCAATGCACACTGCTCAGCAGACAGTACTCAGCTCCAGAGTCTACCCTGGCCCACAGGATCTTGCTCTTGACTGCCTACCAGGTGCTGCTTGGAACCTGAACCTGTCTTCTTGGGACTGGAGACTCAGCATGTCCCACATTAAACTCTCTTCCCACACAAAGCTGGACCAAATTTCCTCATCTCTAAAAGGGGACCTTGTCAGGTTGGCATGAGGATTACACGAGGAAACACACGTAGTGCACCCAGCACGATGCGTGGCACCCCGGAGGTGTGTAGGGATGGCAGCCGTGTCTCCAACATGCCAGCACCGTGCGACGATGATCATGCGCATCACGACACAGCTATCACTCATCCAGTTGTGAATATGAACAGTTAGGACATAGTATCAGGCACGTTGGAGACACTCGAATATTAGTTCTGTCTTTTGTCTTACTCCAAGCTTCCGTTCTAATTTTACTCTATTTCATATTCAGTGATTGTTGAGTTTGTTAATCATTTAGTGGACTTAATACTCCGACATTAGGAATGAAAAATCTCTCTGGTACCTCTCATAGCACTTCATAAAGTGGCTTTTATGTAAGAAGGGCTAACAAAATGGAGCGGAATTGGAAGCAGAAATGCTACCATCCCGTATACTAGCCAGAGAAAAGCTCTACATCTGTGGGTGAAGCCGGCGTCAGTCAACTGAGAGTGAATCCCGAGTGCTCTGATTTTGCTCTGGACTCACAGGATGGTGGCGTGTACATATAGAACCACTGAGAACCTCTTCTGAGAGTGGAAAAGAGATTGTGGTATTATAATTTGCCTTGGAGAGAGGCAATGAAGATCATAAATTCTGTGCGGGCCTTTGGGAAAGTGAGTATAAAAGTAAAAAGCGAGAATCTGAAACTAGTTATTTTAGGGGGGGGGGGAAGGAACCATCAAATCTTAAAAAGTTGGAGTGAGTCAAATACCGGAGGATCAAATGTGCAAATCCCAGGACTGCACTTACTCACTTCTCACAGTGAATGCTCTTTTCCTCCTAATCCATTATGCTAATACACATGCCACATTTTATGAGGCCAAGGTGAAAACTAATCAGGCTCTATTGTAACTAAGCCTGTTTAGCTGACACATGACACCCAAACGGATTTCTAGCCCAGCAAATCAAGCCGGCTGGTATCTGCTGGGAGGTGATGAATAATGAGGTAACCACAAAGGACTGTCTCACCAGGGCATTCTGTGAGGCGGTGGCAAAACAGGCTTCAAGGCGATCTGAAGCTTTGACCCCTTTTCACTAGACATCTGGTGCTGCGGACAACGCTGTGACGGGCTGTTGTAAGCCTGACACCCACGTGGGCTCACTCCTGTGGCGCTGTTTCAGTGAGTCTCGCAGTGTGGAAAATGTGTAGCTGCCTGCAGAGATCCACTCCAAGAATCTTCGGGATTTCAATTGGTTCTTCACAGACCTGTGGCCCTGAAATCACCCACTGACAATAGCCTTTGTTTAAGGGCTTTGGTGCATTTGGGATGGGCTTTGTACTCAAAGCATCAGAGCAGGAGGGGCCCAGTAGCTTGCTCACCTAGGGAAGGTTAGTGGAAAAAAGCCAGCTGTAGTTTGAGAACAAGCAAGCAGGAGAGACGCACTTAATACCAGAGTCAGCGTCAGAGTGAACAAGGAGAGAAGCAACTGGGTCACTTCCTATGACTGCTGACAGCCTTGAAACAAAAACCAAACCAAGAGAGAAAACGAAATCAGTCAACTGACAATGATATGGGCTTAACTACCTATTCATTTATTTTTAATTATTTTAATGGCCCATTTTAAAAAATAGTAGCAGTGCGTGTCTCATTCTGATTCCAGCGTCACCCCTTTTGACTTACCGCGGCTTTCTAATTGTGGCTGCGGCATCCCTACCACATCTGGAATCCCTCTGGCGGGGGCAATAAGACACAGATTGCTTTCAGCTGACCGAAAGCTGCTTTCAGACAGACCTGAGTGCAAATCTCTCCAGATTCCATGACAATGGTTACTTAACTGCTCTAAATCCTAGCTTCCATGTCTACAACATGAGACAGTAACAGGAGCCATACTTCGGGGTTGTTTAGAAGATAACAGGAGTAATGCAGGCGCAAGGCTAACACAATGCCTGACAGCTACCATTGTAATGACTTGAGGTTATAAAAAGTCGTGTGCTACACTGTCTTTATTGCATCCTGCTTTCACAAAGCAATATGGCATCGCTTGTGTCACCTGGTCTTGTTGCAGCTGAAGACAAGGGGAACAATTCTGATAAGGTGTTCCTCACCGAAATGTCTGTGGATATCACAGATTTGTTTGAAAGTGTAATAGTGGGGCTCTCCTCTCCACCGTGCAACTGAAGTTTCTTTGCCTTTGTTTTCTGTTTTGGTTCTTAACATTTCTCTCATGTTTCTGAAAATGACAAGTGTTTTCTTCCTCTGGGAATTGTCAGGGCAGGCATAGTTCGCCTTCTCCCTTCAATATTCTCATGAATGGAAGAGCTTGTTTTGGAAGGAGTTTTCTTTTCTTTTTTTTAAACCACTTCATTGAGGTGTGATTGACAATCAGAAAGCGGTACGTATTTGGCGTATACAACTCGGTAGGTTTGGGGAGGTGCACACACTTGTGAAATCATCACCACAATCTACGCCACAATCATATCTGTCACCTCCAAAAGCGTCTTCCTGCCCTCCTTAGTTTTTATTTTTAAAAAGAGGTTTCAATAGCCCTTCAGGTATGACTGCTTTTAAAACTGTATATGTTTTGAAGGTCATTCACAATTTAGAAATTTTTCATCTATCAACAGTGAAAAAGGATTTTAAAATAAAATACTAGTAATTACAAAAGACAGCTAAATTCCTAAAAATCTCAAGGAGAACCTGCTCTGATCACATTATTTCCACATTATCCCAATGCCTAACAAGGATGGAATTTATCTTTGGAGGGCCCAGATTTACAAATTTCTTCTCCCAAGGGCACATCAGGATTTGTAAACTTTCCTTAGTTGCTTAACATTCTCTTTTAAAGTATGTAGACCCATGTTTTTCCTACAAAAATAGAATCCATGACGAGGAAACTGAAGAGATTTCTCAGAATATGAAACCTCAAGGGGCAATACAATACATGAACGGTCGAGTCAGACCTGTTTTTACATTTCTCTAATTAAGAGCTCTTACTCTTACACTTCTGGCGCGAACATCTTTCCTCCCCTTCTCGGTGCTCTGCATCCTCACAGGGCCTGCCATGGCGCCTTGTGTGAAGAATGAACAGCCCACGTTCCCCGTGGGGTCAGAGCCGTCGGGGTCCGCACGCAGCGGCTGGTCTCCCGAGAGCCGTCTGCAGTCCATCCCGGCCAAGCCGAGGTGCTGCGGTCCAGACAGAGCTCCTCTCTGAGGCCGGCCCCGAAGGACTGCCCTGCTTTGGTTTATATCGGTTTCAGAAAGCATTACGCTGTGTATACACAGCGTTTGTTGTTGATTATTTATGATCTCTAGAAAACGTTAGGCAGCGTACCTCTTGGTGAGGCATATAATCCTCTATTATCGCTGTTACTACGAGGAAATCGGATTTGACTCACGTCTTTCTTACTTATGTTCCCCTAATGGGACACAGGTAGATTCAGAGGCTGCCTGTACTTCATTTTGCCACATGTAATTATGTTCTATGTATAACCCGTCCTAAAATTTTGTTGGCTCTATTCTATTACTCTTGAAACCTCTTGATTTTTACCTGCTTTCTTTAGATGTTGAGCTCACACTCTGATGCCCACCGGGCGTGCTCATGGAATATTTGTCCACTTCTCCTCCTTATCAAATCAGCCTAACTTTGAAGGCCTCTCGTGGGGGTCGTGTCTGAGGTGCTGCCCTCTGACCCACCGTGCAGTGACTGATAGGTGGTCACTCCACTGCCATAAACGACAGGTGAAGATGTAGGTTTTCAAGGATAATATCTTATCAGCTCAGGTTTTGTTATCTGACAGCCCATCTGCTCTTCAGCTGGACTGCTGTATTTAAATCTTTAATATGCTTTTAAAAATGATTGTCTAATAGTTCCCTTAATTTATAAATCTCAGCATTCCTTAAGTGCTGTATGTGTCTTACAAAAACAGAAATACTACAACTAAAAAAAGGAAAAGATACAAAATAAATCACCGATTAATCTTAGTTTTGTAATTGTCATTTTTGGATGAGAGCCAAGAATGGATTTTTTTTTGATGTGGCTTATGAACTGAAGTACAACTCCCTCCATTGTTATCAGAACAAAGATCACTTACTCTGAATGGCTAAGATATGTAAACACAGCTGGTCCGAGAGCTGGAGCGGCAGCGAAACACACGGCCACAGAGGCGCTGGGTTCAGGTGTGACCCGAGGACTCAGATGCACTTGTGCAAAAGGCCCAGAGGCCGTGAATGTCTGTTCCTAACGGAAGCAAAGCCTGTGCTCTCTAGAGAAGCTTCTCCCTTGCTGAACCTTAGAACTACACAGAGAGTTCCTAGGCAAGCAAAATTAAAGAACTACTTTTTTTGGAGAGGTCTTACCAAAAAAAGTCATAAAGGTCCTAAATTTCAATCTTGTCAAGTAAGAAACATTAAAAAAAAAAAAAAAACCTACCAGCTACTATCTCCATCATTTTTTTAAAAGCACATTTTAACATAAAAATATTAACAAATTACACATACATCCCTTTAAATCAAATACATTTAAACTACACAAAACTCTCTTCTTACTTTGCACTGTGTCAGAGACCACTTGCCACACACAGCGTGCTGTTTGTGTCCGCGGGCCTCACCCCCGTCTGGTAAGTGCCGATGCACAGAAGTCTGAGCTCAGAGGCAGCATCAGGAGGGACGCCATTTTCCTCGGGCTGAATGATGGGAGAGCTTCCCACACCCAAGACTCCACATTCCCCAAATGCGCCACTTCAAGGCCACAGAGCACTGCTCACGGGCTGCTTGGGCTCCTTCGGGAGCAAGTCACACCACCAAAGGCCTCACGGGAGGTGAGAGGGAACTCTGGTAGGCGGGCACTCAGCAGGCATATTTCAATGTACTAGAATCAAAGCAAGGAAATTCTCATCCAGACCCTCCAAACTACATGTTTGCAAATCCTTGATATTTGCAGTGGATACATTTTGAAATATAAAAAAATCTCCAAATCTATGCATAAGGAGATATTTGCACTGACTCCTCACTTTTTAAAGAATTAGTTTGTTGTTGTTTTTAAGACATATGTATTTCCAAAACATATCACCTTTCCTTAACCAAGCAAGTATTTCTGGAAGATTTATTTATTTTTATCTTTCACAAGATGACTATTTTTCTTTTTCACAGAAATTCTAGTTTTTAATCACCAAATTATTGCCTACGTCAGGAGCAGAGAACAAAACAAGCTGATTGGAGAGGGATGCTGAGTGGCTGGCGAGGCTAACTCACTAGCTCCTCAATCATTCCCTAACGCTGGCTTCAAAGTACATGTGATTCGAATTTGAACCTCAGCAAAACTGCCAATTAACACATCACAAACCTTCATGGTCGATTGCAAATATTCCAAACCTAGAGTGTTAAATCTGCGAATACCAAGGGTCTCCTGCATAGCTCTCTGGCAGCTCAGTGCTACATAATTTAGAGTGAGAAACCCACACTGCTGCTGGGGATGGTGACAATCACTAACTATGTCTTCATTTGCTGCAATTCAAAGCATAATAAAAGAAACGCGAAAAATATTTTTAAAAACAAACATAGCAGTTGCGTATATGAATATCTCTTGTTTTCACTACGTACTGGTGTGGTGGTGAATGCATGTTATGAATTAAGAAATTGGGAGATCACGGAACATTGTTCAGAAGAAAAAGCTGGTTGAAGGTCTCTTTATTGTTGAAGTACTATGCTAAAGAAAAAAAATCTCACATTTACCAACATTCTTGAGGATTTCATGTTCTCTCAAAATAAACTTAAAATACTTTGCCTGGTCGCATGCCTGATGAAAGATTTGGAGAAGAAAAAAAATCTCTGGGTGGCAAAACAACCACGTGGAATGTTTGTGTCGTCTCAGCTGTGAGTGTGAGTTAGTGCCCCCAGACACTGCTGTGATACTAGGCTCACCATCTAAGGCCCCCATGTCGCCAAATTAACAGTCGTTTGGAAAGACCCCTAATGGACATAAAAGCGGTGAGTCCGAAATAGAGTATGTGACAGAGAAAGCCTTGGTGTTGGCTTGACCTCGGATTTCACTGGTCACAGAGAGAATATGTTGGAAAGTTTATTTGTTTGTTTACTTTTACAGAGAGGGGAGGGAGGAAGAGAGGGAGAGAAACACTAATGTGTGGTTGCCTCTCAGGCACCCCCTACTGGGGACCCAGCCTGCAGCCTAGGCATGCGTCCTGATTGGGGATCAAACCAGTGGCTCTTTGGTTCTCAGGCCCGCGCACAATCCACTGAGCCACACCAGTCAGGGCTAAAAGTTTAAAAGTCAAAGCAACATACATGTATTACATATTTAAAATTTAGAACTATGTTTTGAATGTTTTTTTAAAAATAAATGGTCCCTGTACTAAAGGAGTCCAAAATCTCACTGAACTAACAAGAAGCAGCACACTAATAGCAAATATAATAGTAACACTTACTGAATGTCCACTGCCGCGTGGTGTCATTTAATCCTCGTGGTAATCCTATGTGGAGAGTTCTAAGGTTGTCGACAGGATATAGATGAGAACACTGAGGCTTAGTGAAGTTAAATTACTTGCCCAGCCCGGTATCTCTGATTTCAAAGACCATGCTTTTAACCGTTACAGTGTACATACACACACACGCATACATATGCATATACACACATACATGACAGTAGGGAAAACAGAACTGTAACAAGGTAAAGTTTCAATGGTATTCACTGATGCTCTATGTAATGAATGGACATGAGTTATATTAAATGTCTATTTGACAGACATTTGTAGATATCCTGGATTAAATATGTCTACATCAACTGAGTAAGTGAGGCGAATGCCCAGCTATCAGCTCAAATTCCTTCTTTCCTCTGGGGAAGGAACTTCTAGGAGTGCTTCCTTTGTATTCTTATAACAGTACATGTCACCTTTTGCCATTTATTGTACTAATTTATGTAGGTATTATAATTATCTACTAGACTGTAAACTCTTGAACAAAAAGGATTTCATTCCTTTCTTAATATTCAGTAAGTGTTTTGTTCATAATAGGAACTTGACATTTGTGAATTCTAACAGTCTAACCAATTACTCAGCAGGCAGAGAGAGTAGTCACCCTATGTATGCTTTTGATTTCTTTGATTATGTTGCTAGTTTCTACAAATTGCTTTGGCTTGCATGTTAGCAGGCATTATTCCATGTTACACTGGAGAAAATATTTTAAAAGCAGACAAAAATAAAATGTTTTTTTTCTTGTCCTGAGCTTATTTCAGGGGAGGTCAGAAAAAGGAAAAGAACTGATAATTTGCTAGATAGATTTCGATAACATATTCTGGACTCCAAATTCTAAAATGAACAAACACCTCTATATCCATCTTCCTAATACAAGTTGAGTTATTTTAGTGACTAGTTTTAAGTCGCAAACAAAAAGATACAGTGAGAACCCAGATGATCTGTTGGCCTTTGAGGTCATTGACTAATTCTAGAAACCTGCCTCTCCTTAGTCATGTCGGTTGTGTCAACTGTCCTGTCATTTTATTTAAACCAACTGTCACAAACCAAAGGAAAATGCTGATGTTTCTATTTTAGAAATAACCTGTATTTAAAATGTTTTAGTGAACATGTAAAATAATTTGAAATTGACCCCATTGGTGTTTATGTACAATCTCATTTTAATCATCTGTGTAGTATAATGATATTAATAAATATAACACAGCACTCATGTACTTTATTCTTACCATCCATGGGATTTTACTCCCTTCACTCTGGAGTTGCAAATGAGGCATTTTGTAATTGCCCATTTCCAAAGAACTATGTGAGCAGAAATTAATTCCCATAGGACTTGTAAAAAGAAGTATTTAGTGAATACTTAGTGAAAAGTAAATGATTGCCACTCAGGAAATCAATGGTGGAAAACGGGAAGAGTGGAAACTCAGTCCTATGTTTCAGCTTGGTCCCCAGGACACTTAGATTCATCCTTAGGAGCCACACATAAGAGCTATTTAAAGTAACCAAGGACGTGAAGTCTGAATAGCCTTCTACAAAAGATCGTTCCCATTTATTTATCAAATTTCTCAAACTGACAAATACGTAAAGGCTTTGCAAGTCGAAAACAGTCAATCCTAGCTGTGGACAAAGAGACACTGGTTTCAGCATTGGGCTGCATGGGGTTCTCCACTGCGGAAGTCATTGGCATCGACATGGAAAGAGGGTTTGGAGGACTGTGTGTGTGTGAAACCCACTCAAAGAGAAAGAATCTCTTATGTTTCATAACCAGGCAACCATTTGGCTGGGTCCTTCGTGACTGCCTCCCAGCAGAGGGTACCCGTCCAGCTTTCTCCTGTTGCTTAGGCCTGGGAGTGACTTTTGTGCCAGCTGTCCACCTTTGGTGAGGATCTAAGCGCTTTCACGTTGTGCTCACCAATACAAGCCCTCTCATTTAAGAGGCCTCCCAGATTCCACCCAAACACCCTGGCTCGATATTTCCTTGACTTCTAAATTGCAAAATTCTTTCCCACCACCTCAATTTAGCAACTTATTCCCGAGTCCTGGGCATTGCATCACCTGAAATTGAGGCACTTTGAAACATCAAGCGCAATCCCGCAGTTTTTCTATCCTTGCCCTGCCCCTCGCACTACCTTGGTTCAAAAATATCTGCCTTTTAACCTCCTGGACCTGCTCTTTTCATCTTTCCTATTCGCTTCCGTTTATTAGAACTTCCCACGGATTACCATCTTTCCTTATTCCCCGAAGTTTGGTGCCGCCCCAAATGCATGGTGCCCAGTGTCAGCCGGGAGCTCAAAATGACTCCTGATCATCCTGCCATGAGTTCCTGCTCTTTTTTCTATCCTTACAGGTGCAATTTCTAACCTTCACACCACTTTTCTCAAGTTCCCCTTTCCATTCTCAGCAGATAATCTTGCCTTCTATTTCACAGAGTAAATAGTGGTTATCAGGGAGTCTATCTGTCAACATCGAGCTCCCCACCTTCAGATCTATTTACCTTCACACATCCTGTCTCAGAGCATTAGAGATACCTCCCCCGTTAGAGTGCATTTCTCTACTGACATCAGCAGCTCTTGCCTCCTCAGAGGTTTGATCTGTCAATTATTCCCTTTCTCTCATAATACCTAGCTTAAGTCCCTCTCATCTTAAAACAAAACAGTAACGGCAAAGCCTGACCTCTGTAGTGGGTTGAATAGTGGCCTCAAAGAGAGATGTCCAAATCCTAACTCCTGGTTCCTGTCAATTGGACCTTACATGAAAACAGTATCTTTGCAGATATAATTAAAGGATCTCAAGATCATCCTGCGTTAGAGCGGACCCTAAATCCAACAACTGGTGTTCCTATACAAGACAGAAAAGGAGAAGACACACAGGGAAGGTCATGTGAAGACGGAAGCAGAGGCTGGAGCTCTGCTGCCATAGCCCAGGAACACCAAGGACTGCCAGCAGCAATCCAGGAGGCAGGAGAGAGACCTGGAGTGGATTCTCCTTCCCTCAGAGCATCCCGAAGGCACAAGTCTACAGACGCCTTGATTCTGGGCTTCTGGCTTTCGGGCTGTGAGAGAATAAATGTCTGTTGTTTTAAGTCACTGGGTTTGTGCTAATTTGTGACAGCAGCCCCAGGAAATTAATACACTCTCCACAAGTCTCTCTACTTATCAATAATTTCATCCTTTTTATTCCTTTTTAAGAGAGTCTGTACTCCTATCTCTCACCGTGATTGTGACTCTGAAACTCTGTGTCCAATGTCATTATCTTCCAATAAGTGCGTGGAACGGGAACTCCCATTCCTCCGGTGAGCACTCTGCTGTCTGCACAGTGGGGACACCTCCTGCTCTTTCCGACTCTCTTCTCCCTGGGCTTCCACGATAGCGCCCTCCCTGGGGCACTTCTGACATCGCCGATTGCTCCCTCAAGGTCCCTTCAGTGGCCTCACTTCTATTTTTGCCTTAAATTTCAGCACACTCATTCCTTGGCCCACTTTTCATTCTCCAAAGCATTTTGACCCCTTCTCCCACATGCACCTCACACCTACTTCTTTCCTCCCCACTCCTATAACAAGTGTTACAGAAGAGGATGGTGTGTGGAAAGACGAATGGAATACTTACAAATCTCTCCGAGCTTCAGTTTCCTCCCTAATATTATGATGAGGCCACTAACTCCCAGGGTTGCACAGATCATGGAAAACACGTATATGACTACTCGACATACATCAGTTCCTTCCTCTGTCCCATCTCCTTAGTTCAAATATTCACTCGTTCATTCGCTCCAGAAATATTTATTGACCACTACCATGACAGGCCTATTCTAGGTACACCACGTGGATAAGGTAGCTTACATCCTAGTGAAAGAAAAAGGAAATGAACATGTAAATACACAAGGGCCTTTCAGACAGCGATGACTTCTATAAAGGAGAAGCTAAAAGACTGATGTCAAGAGGGTCATCGAGAAGGGGGTTTCAGTTAACTAGAATGGTCAGGGAATATCTCTTTGAAAAAGCTGCTTGTTAACGGAATACTGAATGGTGAGAAGCTGACCCTGCAAGGAGCCTGGAGAAAGACCATTCTGGGTAGAGGAAAGTACAAGTGCAGAGGAGCAAGCGGGAGGCGAGCTTGGTGGGGCTGGGAATAGAAAGGAGGCCACTGCACGGGGCGCAGCGAGCAGGGGGGCCACTGTGTTTCATCACCCCAAGCCAGGAGGACTGTCTGAAGAAGCTGTCCTTGCAGGCCTCTTTATACTTTAAAACCTTCCTATTGTTTTCAGAGTGATTTCCTTAAAATAATAATAATAATAGACAACATTTATGGAGCATACTACATGTATCAGATACTGAGAGCTTTACACATGTCGAGCAATTTAATCCCATCACATCAACTCTCTGAAGCAGGTATTATTATCTGTTATCTCCACTTAACAGATGGGAAAAACAAGACACCAAGAGATTAACTTCCATGAGTCACAAAGACGGTATGTGGTGTAGCTGTAATCTGAACCGCCAAAGCGGGACTTGAACATAAATCTGGATGTGTCACTCTCCTGCCTTAAATGCCTCAGTGGGTCCCCTGGACTTTCAGGATTAGACTGTGAGCTATTTCATCATCTGCTTCTGTCTCCCTTCCCAGCTGTGACTCCCCGTCCCCCCCACATCTCCTCTTCTGCACACAGCAGATCACTTACTGTCCTGGGACGTGCCATGTGGTTTTCCTTGGCCTAGAACACTCTTTCTCCTTTCTCACCTGGCTGTTTCTACCATCTGGTCAAGATTCAGCTTAGGTGTCATTTACTTTTGTTTTTAATGCAACAAGGAAAGAGGTTATTTCAAGAGGCAGCTAAATGAGGAGACAGGGAGAAAACCCAAACTTGCCTCCTAAGGTGGAAAGAATGGTGTCTTTTAAAAAGTTTGAAAGGGAGCATGCAAAGGGATAGGAACAAAATAATTCTGAAATCTGGTAAAGGGAGTTAGTGATTTGGGGTGAATGGCAATTTTTTCAGGCCTTGCACCAATTCTTCTTGTTGCCATGGTCCCTGAGGAGTCACCTCCTGTTAGTGTAGACTCCTTGGAGTTTGCGGGGTTTTCCTCCATGTTATTCGGTAGATTCGGCCAGTCTCCTGATTCCCAATGTTGCCACTAAGCCATATTCCAGCATCTCAGTACCTCAATGGCACCTGCTTCCACTTCCTTACCTCTTGAATCACTTCTTCTGTGGAAGCCAGATGCCAGGATATGAAGCCACTGAAGCAGGCCATGGAGGGGTCAATGTGTCCAGGTCTCTGGCCAATGCCTATGAGGCTGGAATCCTTGCCATACACCTGGCTGTGCTTTCTTGCTCTCTCAGGTAGACATGGGGGAGTTACACTGAGGCAGCCAGTGAGTAGATGCTGCCACCTGCTTTCCTCACTTTACAAAATGCCCTAAGTCTTGTCTGCTTCAGTGTCATTCCCATGATGACACAGAATGCCATGCAGGCGATTTGGTCCTTAGATGCCAGGGGCGGTTTGAAGCAGGTGTCATTTACTCTTGAACGCCTGTAGGCACATCGACCACTATAGTCACCGTCAGTCAGTGCATCTTCCCCCTAACCAGGCTGCTAACGGCTTCAAGGTGAACACTGTCAGGTTCACATGTATCTCAGCACTTAATATATTGGGCTGGCCAAAAAGACCACTACAGGTTTTTTTTTTTTTTCTGTAAGAATAAAAGACACATTTTTCATTTTCACCAATAACTTTATTGGTTTGGATATTTTGAGTATGCTGGCTATTGGCTTCTAGTGAGTAGAGGCCAGGGGTGCTGCAAAACATCTTCCAATGCATAACACAGCCCCGCAGCAAAGAATGATTTGGCCAAAATGTCAATAGTACCAGGAAATTTTGCAAAGCACTTTCGACAATTTGATCACGCACAGCACCTTCTCCATATACTGCACAAAAATTTGTTTTTGCATTTCAATTTCATTTTTACCCTTCTTGAAATAATAAAGCATAATGCACCAAAAATGTTGCATATTTTCTCCCATCTTCATATTAAAATGGCCGCACAAAAATTCACCAACTTTTATAAGTTTTTAAAAAATATGTGCTGATATGACAGCTGTTACAATACAATGTAACAAAGTTGTTTCAAATGAAGTTAAAGGAAACTAAGCACTGCTAGAGCCATCATACTTAGAAAAAAAACAGAACGGACTTTTTGGCCAACCCAACAGTACCAAACACAGTAGATTCTCATTCAGCAGGTAAAGACGCAGTACATATATACAATGGACTGTTACTCAGCCATAAAAAAGAATGAAATCTTGTTATTTATGACAACGTGGATGGACCTAGAGGGTATTATGCTAAGTGGAAAAAGTCAAACAAAGACATATACCATATGATTTAACTTATATATGGAATCCACAAAAAGAAATAAATAAACACAACAAAAACAAACTCATAGATACGGAGAACAAATTGATGGTTGCCAGATGAGAGGGGGTTGGGGAAATGGGTAAAAAAAGTGAAGAGATTAAGAAGTGCAAGTTGCCAGTTAATGGAAACAGTCGTGGGATGTAAAGGACAGCACAGAGAATATAGTCAATAATATTGTAATACCCACGTATGGTGTCAGATGGGTACTAAACTTATCAGGGCAATCACTTTGTAAGTTATATAAATGTCTAATCGCTATGTTGTTCATCTGAAACTAATATAATATTGTATATCACTCGCAATTGAAAAATTAAAAAAATACTGTTGAATGAATGAATGAGGGACAGTGAGGGACCTGCCATATTTTGAGTACTTCATGCCAGAAACTGGGCTAAGCTTTTCACACACTATTATGACCTGAATGTTTGTGTTCCCCAAATTCGTATGTGGAAGTCCTATCCCTGAATGTAATTATATTGAGAGATAGGCCTTTAGAGAGGTAAAGGCAAATGAGATCAAAAGGGTGGGACCCTCCCCGAAGTGGTTGGTGCCCTTATAAGAGAAGGAGGAGACACGAGGGAGTTCAGTCTCTGCGTGTGCACAGAGACAAGGCCACGTGAGGACATACTAAGAACAAGGCCGTCTGCAAGCCGGAAGAGAGCTGTCATCAGAAACTGACCCTGCTGACACCTTGATCCTTCCAGCCTCCAGAACTGTGAGAAAATACATTTCTCTTGTTTAAGCCCTCCAATCTGTGATATTCTGTTATGGCAGCTCGAGCATATAAATACACATATGCTTTTCAATTTGATGTTCACTGTCACCTGTTAAGAGAGGCACCTCCTATTTTTGGAGAGAGAAATGGAAAGAACACATGCATTGGGTTTCACAAGGTAGTACAACCACGCTTTAAACCTGGATTACTTGAACCCAATGCTTAAGAACAAGAAGTGTCTGTCCTCCAAGACCTTAAAAATTAGCTTTAGGGGCATGACTAAAACACCTGAACAAGATTAGGTGGGCAATGCCCAACTCTCTCTTTTAACTTCTTGTCCTGTGCTGATGACCCAGGGGACATGTCCATTTTGACATCTCCTTTCCCCTTCCAACTCAATCCAACACCCCCTCTCTTCCAAAAGCTTTCTTTGCTCCCAGATGCCAACATAGCTCACTTCATCACCCCATTAGGAACCATTGGGATCACACAGCTGATTTATTTCTGTCTTTTATCACTTCATGACTGTTACACCCCTAGCCCAGCCGGAGTCCCATGATTTCTTCCTTCTCATCAGGCTCCTCCTCTCCATTCCCCCACCACCTGCATCCACCACAGCACACAGGATCTCTTTCCTGGGTTTCTGCAAAAGCCTTCAAACCTGTAGCTCCAGCCAATCAAGCTCTTAACTAAAATTCTATTCAGTTGCTCCATGTGCGGCTAGGTTTAGTTCTCACTAAGACCCCTAACGTGCCCCAGCTGGTGTGGCTCAGTGGATTGAGTACTGGCTTGTGAACCAAAGGGTCCCTGGTTTGAGTCCCAGTTAGGGCACATGCCTCGGTTGCGGGCCAGGCCCTCAGTAGGTGGGCGCTTGAGAGGCAACCACACATTGATGTTTCTCTCCCTCTCTTTCTCCCTTACTTCCCCTCTCTCTAAAAATAAATATGACCATAATAACACCGAGGGCAGCCGCAGCCCCTAACATTTCCTTTATCCCTCCTAATGGCAATTGTGGTTCTAACCTTATTTTTTCCCCCTCCTGTCAAGGACTCTTTTGAGAATCAGTGAAGAAAGATTCTCAAAAGAATGGATTCTCCCCAGAAAACACATGTACACACAAAAACTGGTTGATGATGTCATACCTCCAGAAGTTGTGATGTCATGCCTCCAGAAGTTGTGAACCCTAGATTAAGATCCCTATCGCTGAACATTGATTACCAGACTGGAAGGACAGTGTGTGGGCTGACCCCGATTCCTGGCCTCAATCCCATGAATTTAATTGAAAATCCACTTTGTGTGTGAAGGTTACTGAGGGCAGAAGTCATCTGACAAGGCTCAGTGAAGACGGGGCTCAATCTAGACTTTCAGGGATGGCTGGGATTGAGTCAGTACAGGAGGTTAAAGGGTATCTAAGGAAGGAGCAAAAGCATGAGTAAGGGCATCATGTGAAGGACATCAGGGTGACCCTCTTGAAGAGATGGACTAGGCTGCTTGAGGGAGTGAAAAGTATACAGGAGTGTAAAGCAGAGTCTCATCTGACTTGGCACAGAGGGTGGTGAGGAGCCTATGTAAGTTGCTGAGCAGGGAAAAGACATGGTGACAGTGCTGTTGAGACTGGCAGACACAAAGATGGGGGAAGGAGACAGAAAGGCTGGTTAAAGCAGCCACAGTGGTAGCAGTGAGAATGGAGAAAAGGAAAGAGCTGAAGAAACGTTCCAGAAGAAGAACCAGAAATTGGCACGGGATGGAAAAAGGGATCTAGGATTGGAAGGAGTCTGGGAGATGGCAGGACCCAGGGAGCAGGGGGCAAATGCATCGGTGGGACCTACTCGCAGGCTGGGGTGCCATGCACCACGCTGCATCCAGCACAGCGGGTCCCTTTACCAACTTATAGTCCAGCCCAGACACTGATGTTTGTATCCAAAGTACTTCTCAGAAGAGCTGCTGAGTTCTAACAAATTCTGCTGAGTGAATTAAATATGTGAGTGACGCTTCCAGGATGTCCATCGAAATGCCCACATGGAAAACATCTCAGAGAACAGTGCCCTACACAGAGCCTGCTTTTAATGGGACAGCATCTAATCAGTAGTCGTGTTTGCATTGTGCTGCCTAAAGCATTGGCAACAACGGTGGCATGAATGATGCCCACTAGCACTTCTGTTGGCTTTACGCAGCTTCAGTTATTTTCTAAAGAAGGCATGCCCAGGGTTTTCGATGTTCGCATCATCTAAAGGTGCACAGTTTGCATCTAAGGAGACTCTGACAGGTGACTGTCACTTGTCACCAGCTTTTACATAGGCACAGAAGTATGTTTAAATGGCAGCAGGAGTAGCATCACTGTTCCCCCAGGTTCCCCATATGCATGGAAATTGCCCTCCAGGGCTACGCTGTGTGTCTGTGTGCTTGGTAACAGCCGCAAGTAGGAACTCAGTGAGTAGGTAACTTTACTGACTCTGGGATGACGCAAACTATGAAAAGTGTCTAAAACATTCTCCATTGTGCTCAGTCATTTTACGTTAAAATGGGCATGAATTTAAATTTGGGGCAGGGGTGGGTGGAACATCAACTCAGCCTCCCTTTGTTGCTTAAAGTAATGAGTTCTAATTGTTCCGAGGAAGACTAGACTTGATAAAGACACATTCAAACCACCACTGGGTGGGGTGCCGCATTACTACTAGAATGCAGGCCCAAGGGTGCCTCTCTTGCCCCAAGCTAGAAAAGGAGTCAGTGTGAATGAATGCAAATCAGAAACTGCATCCCGGGTTCTGTCCCTCCCTTTCTCCCAGAGCCTTC
>PVJI01006266.1:0-88212 GCA_004026765.1 Micronycteris hirsuta | reverse complement strand
AACATGAAACTCGTCATTGGATTTAGAGCCCACTCTAATCCAGTATGACCTGATTTTGACTAATTACCTCTGCAAAGACTTTATGTCCCAGTAAGGTCAGATTCTGAGGTCCCAGGTGGATGTCTGTTTCTGCGAGACACAATTTAACTCACTACAGAACGATTTAACAAATCACTATGGTGAGTGGAAGCAAGACGGGTTTACAGAGGGGTGTTTGACTGCTCTGAGGGGGGTCTGAAGGGACTGGGGGGCCCAGGCCAGTTAAATGATGGAGAGCTTGAATACCAGTGTGGGAGTTTGAACTTGACTCAATAGACAGATGGGAAGCCAGGGGACTGATTAGACACCGGACGAATACTGAATTAGCACAGATTGGAGCAAAGGATTGGTAAGCCCATCTCTCTGAGGAACTATGAACTTGGGTCAGATCAGCACTTCATGAGGTTAGCCATGAGGGAAAAATCAACCACTGGAGACTTTTGTTTCAAGGAGAAAGTTGGTGGTAAGACTTTTAGAAGGTTTTCATTCATGTAACAAATATTTATGGAACACCCCCTGCATGCCTGCATTGTTCTAAGCTCTTGGGATACAGCCGTGAAGAGTCAGGCAATGTTTGTGCACTGAAGTAACTTTAACTTCCAATGGGAAGAGCAACGATGAACAAGGGAATAGTTTCATGAGTCTATTTCCATTGAATTTATCACCACTGGGAGTAGGATGCCTTAGGCATAGCTTTGCCTGTATGTACCATGGGCACCTACAGTGAACCTGAAAAATGGAGCACAGATTGAATTATTGAGTGAAACACAGGTTTACCACATAGTTACATTACCATTATGGAGCTGTGTGGTTTACTGATACTGGCCCCCAGTTGGCGTATGAATGGAAAGTTGCTGTTTCCCAACTTGTAACCCCAGTACTTAGACAAACAATGCATTTAACAAAACTTGCAGGAGGGTGTCTTTTGGACTCGAACTAATCTCCCTAATATATCCTATCAGTATCATTTTTCTTGGGAAATAATCTACAGTGAGATGGACAATGTGTCGTTTTATTCAGCGGAATCACGTGTTCCCTTCCACCCTCATCAAATACGTTTGCCTGCTCAAATTAGAGGTACGGTTCCCGGCTCTCTGGCTTGAGGGTGGTAACCTGGCTGACGTAAAAATGGAGTAACTTCTTATCGGGAGCCGCTGTGCTTATGTTTATGTGTCTCGTGGTTATGTTTGGGGATGATTTTTTTTTTTAAGCAACTGTTGTTATATTCTTAATGGCTTTCTAGTTCTCACCTTTGACACTTGGCTGGTTGAGAGGGAGTAATGGGTGGGTCTTTGGTTTGGCCCAAAGAGGGACTGGGTGCTTTAACATAATCATTTGCCTATGAAGTTTGTCAGAGTGAATGACTTCCAAATCTCTCCCTGCCTCATTTGGATTTGGCACGTTGTAGAAGGAAACCCATGCATGTTGTGGTCTGCCTCTCAGGAAGAATTTTTACTTGATGATGCTGGACTTCACATGGGTGGGGTTTTTGCTATTTTGAGCAGAAGTGGCCGACCCCACATTAGTTGCAACTCTGCAGGTTTTTCCATGGAGCACCCTGGGAGCTGGACAGCACACACTTCTCAGCCTTTTCGCACCTTAGCGCCCACATGCTTCAGTGTGGCGGGGCTCAGAGGTCCAGCCTCTTGGGTTCAGGGCCAGCTGCAGCACCAAGCATCTTTTGAGTAGGAGATGTGAGACACAATCTATCTTGTAGTCAAACTGCTGAAGTCATAATATTTTTGCAGCCAGTGCTGGGAGCTGAGTCACAATGAGTGTGATTCAGGCTCTGATTTCTTACCCAAGGTAATTTTGAGAGGTGTGAAGTCAAGAAAGCCCCACAGTTGTCGCTTCCCCCTTAGAAAAAAGTTCTGCGTGCTGAGCTTCTGTAGCCAAGACGGGGCTCCGTCCGCGCCTGGAAACGTTCCAGTCTCTAACTTTATGTCCTTCACTTGCCTCAATAATGAATAACCTCATTCAGAAAATACTGTCGGTCGTTTGCCAGCCTTTCAAAGTCTGTCTTGTTTTTTATCTTGGTCATGTTAGCTCTGTTTTTAGAAAGAAAAAGTTCACATTTTTCTAAAGCGAATGTTAGTAAAAAATCCATAGAACTTGGGGTGTTGATAATATCTTAGTTTGGAAATGGGAAGTCTTACATTTCAGAGACTGTAAGTAGGGAAATGACCTTCTCTCACATCCAGAAGGTATTTGAAAGAAATTTGGGTAGAAATGGTTGCCTTAGACATCTATAGCATTTGCCTTCGTAAACGATGAGGAAGGAAAGGTTTACGTATACACTGCATGCAGATCGGTTGTCCCCCTGTTCTTTTCAGGGGTGAAGGAGGAAGGCGCTGGCCAAAGTCAGGAGACCTCTACTCCCAGGTCACAACTTTCTACTGAACTAGAAGAGGGACTTTGGGGACATAGCTGAACAGACCACTTCTTAGTTTCCACATTAATAAACTGAAGATAATACAACTGACTTTTTGGAGTGTTAGGAGATTAAAAAGTAGCTGTGAGTGTTAAGCCCCTAATCGTGTCGAAACACAGTGAGCATTTAATAAATTGTAGTGGTCATTCATGTTAATTACTATTATTTAAACTCTAAAGCATTATTCTGAGTGTTCGGGACTGCGTAAAAGTCACTTAGACACACATAGCGAAATAAGAAACTGCAAAGAAAACTAACCAAATGGTAGAGGAATTGAAAAGGAGACCTACAAAAAACAAATTTGAGAGAACTGATTATTTACAAGGGAGAAGTGAAGACCAGAGGGTGACTGAGCGACTGTCTTCAAGGTGTTTGAGACACCATTATACAGAAAATTAGACACGCTGTTCTTCTCCACTGAGGCCAACAGACTCAGGGCACAGACGTAGGCCAGAACCAAAGAATGAAAGTGGAAGAAATGACAAAATATAAATTAGGAACAAATGTGGAGAGAACAAGGAGGCGCAGTCTCAAGGAAGGTGCCAGAAAAATCCATGTCAACACTTCCCATGTCCCCAAGTAGGAAAGTGTACCCGCAGTGTGCTGGTCCCCCCGGTTCAGCCTGTACCCCGTCTCTTGCTGTGGACACCAGCTTGCTCACGGTTCACTTCCATAGGTGTCTTACCTCAAGCGGCTGGAGACCCTGCTTGGCACCGTGCTTACAGTGGTGGTTCCCAACCAGGGCCGCCCTTGCCTCCTTGGGGAGCTTTTGTCTACAGGCATTTTCGGTTGTCACAACTGGGTGCTACTGGTACCTGGTTAGTCGAGGCCAGGGATGCTAATAAACATCCTACAATGCACAGAGCAGCCCCCTACGGCAACAGTTATCTGGCCCCAGAATGTCAGTAGCACTACTCTTGAGAAACCCTGAGTTATAGGAGCAAAATGTCATAGAATGGGCTTTCTTAAGGCTCACTGGCTTACACCAAAGCATTTTCTCCTTTGTTTACACCAAACCGTGGAACTGAATGGTTAGAAGACTGTTAAACATTTGCTATTCTAAGAAAATGTGTGGATTACATTATAATCATGTGTTTCTTAGCTGTCTGCTCTACTTCGGTTTAAAAATATTTATATTTCTAAATAAGCGACTGACTCTTTGTATAGGGAAAATAACATATGCATTAGAGCTTCAGGGAGTAGGTTGCAGACGCCACCTTCCATGCTCCCTCTGCCCGGCTTGTTTGCTGGCCAATTAATTGCCACACTCAAGGATTCCCAAGGCAGTGACTGCCCTGCTGTGAGATTGTGATGGTTGAGGCTAAGGCCTGGCATTGGGTGGGGAAAATTCCTCAGGGGCCCCACGCAGACCAGCAACAAAGGGAGGGCTCACCTAGTGAGTCCCGCCAGCGCTCAGGATACTGATGCTCAGAAAGCATTGCTGCTCAGTGACTCTGAGAATAAATCACGCTTTCTTGACTTAATAATACATTGCTGTTTCTAAATAATATAAGTATATGTTGTGTGCGTCCATTTGTAAACTTACAGAGAGTCTTCTGAATCCAGACACAGCGTGAAAACACTCGCTATATTTGATCCTTGCATAAATAGCACAGATTTTAATTTTATCCCAGTTATGGGTATCTGGCGCGTGCGCCGGTACTCTGGGCAGACTGGTGTGAAATTTAATTTGAGCAGTTAAACACAAGGGTGAGAGAGTGCAAAATAAACAAGCACACACGCATTCCCAGCCCTCCAGCATTTGGTATGTTCAAGGGAAAAGCACCCAAATCCTCTTTCTTTTATTTTTTTTTCCCTCGTGACAATCAGATTAGGGAAGAAAAGGCACAAATCCTCCATATCTCCTACACCACCCCCATCGCCCTGACTTTGCCTGCAGCCTTCTCATTTGTGAGCTCTTCACAGTTGGAGTTGGAGTTTTAGTGACTGAAAGTGTGCAGGTTCCTTTGTTTTCAGAGATGATATTGAACTAGAGATTCCCTTAGTTTCAGGTAAAAGAAAACTATCTCCTTTGAGACCATCTTGGAAGGGAAACAATTGGAAACAATGGGACCTAATGGATGTGCAGTTGGACAGCGGGGTTATAGATCTCTGCTTGGCCAATGTCGATGTCTTTGAGTTTTGGAGAGTTTCTTTACTAACTTGTAAAAAAGGAGAATAACACAAGCCTTGTGATGGCTAGGAAAGCTCACAGCTGTGGTACATAGGTGTTTGGGCTATGTCAGTTTCCTGCCCCCTTGGTGACATCTATGCATTCACCAAAATAACACTGACTAGAAACTAGGAATCAGTTGCTGCTGACAGTCATTAATATCAATAAGAAATGGCCACTACTTCCTGTTCTTTGCCCCTCCTTTAATCACCTCCATTCAGAAATTAACAAGAACCTTCAAGCCTGGCCACCCCTATTTATAGATCACTCTGGGTATTGAGTTCACAAAGAGCTTTTGGTCTTAAAAATACCTACTTTTATCAAGAAATACATTATTTTGAAGGGTAAAGGGGAGGGTATTATCCACATATACAGTTCATGGACCCAAACTCATAAGAAATAGCAAAATTGAATGGTTGAGTGTCTTCTTATATTCCAAAGAAAGAACGTCTGCTTACCATCAGTAAAAATTCCCATCTTTCCATTCAATTTGTTTCCACAGAAGAGCGAGTTGTCCCCATTGAAGTGTGCCGTTCCAAACTGTCAAAATACTTGCAGGGAGTAGTTTTCCGCTGTGATAAGTGTACCTTCACCTGCTCCAGTGACGAGAGCCTCCAGCAACACATAGAAAAGCACAATGAACTGAAACCTTACAAATGCCAGCTCTGCTACTATGAGACCAAGCACACGGAGGAACTGGACAGCCACCTTCGGGACGAGCATAAGGTACTTCCCTGGGACTTCCTGCCGCCCACCCTCAGCACACCTGTGGAAAGGGCCTGAGCCAGGTGGGAGAGCTAAATTTAGTCATGTGCAAGATAGATATGAACTAAAATAATGTTTAAAATGAGGTTCAGTTTTTTCTATGACAAAAGAAATATAAGGGCAGTTTAGAAAATTAGAATATATAAATAGGGATGGGAAAGATCACCTATAATGCTGCCTCCCAAATCCAACTGCTTAACATGCGTAGTTTCTTTTATGCCCACTTTCCTTTGACTGACATAATTGTGATGATACTATATATGACATAGTATCTATCCCCCCCTTTTTTACATAATATTTTAACAAGGGCATTTTTCCATTCATTTTAAATTACATTTTATTGATTATGCTATTACAGTTGTCCTGATTTTTCCTGCTTTGTCCTCCTCCACACAGCACACCCCACTCCCACAGGCAATCCCCCCACCATTGTTCAAGTCCATGGGTCATGTATGTAAGGTCTTTGGCTATTCCATTTCCCATGCTGTACTTTACATCCCCATGGCTGTTCTGTAACTACCTATTTGTACTTCTTAATCCCTTCACTTCTTCACCCATTCTCCCCTTCCCCCCTCTCATCTGGCACCCTTTTGGTCACTAACTTCTTTTCTCTTGCTTTTAAGACTCTCTTTTTATCTTTAAACTTTGGCATCTTAATTATGATGTGTCTTGGAGTGGGCCTCTTTGCATCCATCTTGTTTGGGACTCTCTGCACTTCCTGGACTTGCATGTCTATTTCCTTCATCAAATTAGGGAAATTTTCTTTCACTATTTTTTCAGATAGATTCCCAATTTCTTGCTCTTTCTCTTCTGGCACCCTTATGAGGTAAATATTGGACCTTTTGAAGTTGTCCCAGAGGCTACTTTTACCATCCTCATTTTTTTTATTCTTTTTTCTTCTTGTTGTTCTAATTGGTTGGGTTGGTTTTTTTTTTTTTAGTTTTTTTTTTCCGGTTTTTTTTTTTTTTTTTTTTTTTTTTTTTTTTTTTTTTTTTTTTTTTTTTTTTTTTTTTTTTTTTTTTTTTTTTTTTTTTTTTTTTTTTTTTTTTTTTTTTTTTTTCCTTTTTTTTTTTTTTTTTGGTTCCTTATGTTCCAGATCATTGATTTGATTTTCAGCTTCATCCACTTACTATTGTTTCCCTGTAAATTGTTATTTATTTCAATTAGTGCATCATTCATTTCAGACTAGATCTTTTTATGCTGCTGAGGTCTTCACTAAGTTCCTTGAGTGTCCTTATAAACAGTGTTTTGGACTCTGCATCTGATAGATTGCTTCTCTCTATTTCATTTAGCTCTTTTTTGGGAGTTTTGTTATATTCTTTTCATTTGGGCAATGTTTCCTTGTCTCCTCATTTTGGCAGCCTCCCTGTGTTTGTTCCTGTGTATCAGGTAGAGCTGCTTTGACTCTGTCTTGGCAGTGTGGCCTAATGTATTAGGTGCCCTGTAGGGTCCAGTGGCACAGCCTCCCCTATCACCCAAGCTGGGTACTCAAAGTGTGCCCTTCTTGTGGGCTGAGTACACCCTCCTCTTTTAGTTGAGCCTTTATTGCTATTGGCAGATCAATGAGAGGGATTTACCCAGGCCAGTCAGCTACAAGGATTGGCTGTGACCACTGACCACCAACTTCCACCCTCCATGAAGTTATCAGCTGTGCAGGGTCAAGGTCATGCTGCTCTGACATGGTCTTTAGCTGTCCTCTGGGTGCATTGGCCTTGGGGTTTCTGGGGTGGTGCAGGCCAAAGTAAGCCCCCACCTGTTTCACTTGGGGCACCTTGCCTGAACTGTAAAGCAGTCTGAAATGGTTGCTACTTGTGCTGGGCTTGGATATTCTCAGGTTTAGCCAAGCCGTGACTTGAATCTGGCTGCTGCCAGGGCTCACTGAAGCCAGCTGTTGCTTGTTTGATAGGATTTAGGAGCCAAGAGAGCCATTCTTGTGGAAAAGCAGCTTGGGTAGGCCCATAAGGTGGGTGGGATAGAGCTTCTCTGGATCTCCAAGGTGGGTCACGAATGTTAGCCAGGTTGATGGAGCCTCAGATATGGTGCCAGACCTCCGGCTCTGTGGCAGGGAGGACTCAGCAAAGAGAAAATGGCCCCTACTTGTCCTAATGCCAGATACTTCAGTCCCTCCCTGTATACTACTGGTGCCCTTCAAGCTGCCACCCCAGTGCTGGAGCTCAGAGGGAGCAAGTCTGAGTAGGTGAGTCCATGTGTGCGTTCCCCAAGTGGAATTGCTTAAGGCTTTAGCAGCCTCCTCCACCAACTCAATCTCCACTGGTTTTTGCAGTCAGAAGTTGTGGGAACTTATCTTCCTGGCACTGGAACCCTGGGCTTGGGGGGGTCTGGTGTGGGTCCAGGACTCCTCACCCCCGAGATATCTCTCCCTAGTTTTTATCCACATAGGTATGAGGCCAGCCCATTCCGTGTCCACACCCCTTCTACCAGTCTGGATGGATGTGGTTCCTTCAATTCCATAGTTGTCAGACTTCCATTCAACTCAATTTCTGACATTCCTGAGTGATGGTTGTTCTATATTTTAGTTGTAATTTTGATGTGGTTGTGTGAAGAGTTGATCCATGTTTGCCTACATCGCCATCTTGACCAGAAGCTTTCCGTATTACTTTAAACATATTATTGTAACCAAACAAAAGGGAGGTTCAGCTGGCTGTCACAACAAAAGCCAAAGTCACGAGGCAGATACTAGTGCAAAAGGAAAGAGGTTTTATTCAGGTGTTGCATGATTTGGGAGAATAGCGGCCTTTCTTCTCAGCAACCATCGCCCCTTTGCTCCATGGAAAAGGTCCAACTGTCCTCATCAAGTCCAAAATGAAAGCCATTGTCCAGAGTTCTTGTCCATTTGAAGTATAGTCCTTTGGAGCCCACAGGCAGCTGCTAAGATGTCTTAGTCCCTATCCAGGTAGCTTAGCTTTTTCCCGACTGCTGTCCATTTCAAGCTCCCTCCTGGTGCCTATGTGTGGAGCCTGCATGGCCTGGGCCATGCCCTGCCAGGGTTGAATGGTTGCATCACTAGGTGGGCAAGAAGGACAGAGAGGCTTCCTCCTGGAGGCCACAGGCCACGGAGACAACAAGAGAGTGCACCATGCAATTGCAGGTCACAAGCAAGTGAGAACCTCATTGTTCCTCTGGGATTATATTAGCTTGGGTGTGGGATGGACCAGGTACCTTCTCAAAATGACCAATTAGTTCCCAAACTTCCGAGGGTCCAATGCTCAACCGATCCCTTCTTTCCCCAGGCTAGACTGACAGGCCTCTTTGGACCAACTCCTCTGTCTGTGCCATTTTGACTTCCATGGCACATATTCTTGCTTTCCCCTGGTCCCACCTCCAATGTGATAAGGGGGGTCTCTATCCAATTGTCTTGCTAGCTGTTTTCACACTCAGTGTAAGAACCGCCCCCTGCCACCATCTTGGCCAAGGTGCAAGACACTCCAGTGCTTTGTTTTATGGTAACATTATCACAAAGGTTGACCAACTTCTTCTGTAAAGGGCTATATAGGAAACATTTTAGACTTTGTGGGCCAGATAGTCTTAGTGGCACTGGCAACCACTCAACTCTGCTCTTGTAGCAAGAAAGCCACCATAGACAAGACATAAGTGAATGGGCTTCATTGTGTTCTAATAAAACTTTATTTATAAGCAGGTGACAGGCTGTGGACTCATAGCTGCTGGCTCCTATTCCACTGGATAACTATGCCATCATGCCCATTAATTGTATAGGTTGTTTCTAATATTTTGCTACAAAGATATTCCAAACCATTGCTATTAATGTATAAACACTAGATGGACTGTAAAACATGTGTTTTACATAGGGAGTGAGATTGATAAAGAGCAGATTCATGCATAAAGTAAACTAAAAGTTTTGTGAAAAAAATCTCTTTCAAAAGGACTACTGATCAGAGGATAAAATTATGCAGGACAGCGTCCTCATTTCTCATGGGGCTTATTTTTGTCACATTAGGAATTTAGATGATTGTTTCTGGCTAGGTATATTACCAAGTGCAAGGGGCACTATGACTGATGTTTGTTTCACGAAAAGAGCCTATTAAAATGCTTTCTAACTAACCAAGAAGTCCACAACATCTAGTGAGATTTCACTTAAGAGACAATTAGAAGCATTTTTGATATTGCTTCCTTTTTCCTCGCTCTGTGTCCTCACAGTGGAAATAACAGGCCAGACCCTCTTTTCTGCACTTACAAAACCAAGTTATAAAGATTGTAGTTTGAATCATCTGCACCCAAGGGTTAGAATTTTTCTGGCAGGATGTTGAGAAAAGGCTGAACTTTATCACCCGTCCACAGTTTAATGGTTTTATGGTAACTTGTCTGCTTTGAAACACACTCATTTTCTACTGTGTCTGCCTAAATATGAAAGCAGAGAAGAAAAGCCTGAATTACTTCATCTAAAAACTTTAATATCCTTTCTTATTCAAACTCCTAGTCACTTCTGCTCCTGAGCTCAAAGGAAAATCAGTCATTTATTTCAAACCAAGCTCTCAGATTTATGTACGTGTATCTTATTTATGTACCCACCTCAGATCTTTTTATTTACTACCGTGTTCAAACCTTCAGGCTGGTATTTTGGGGACAGAGCAAACCAGGAAGCTAAATTCTTCCCCAGTTGATGCAGGGTAGCTGAGGAGTCACTGGGGGAATCCAGAGAATCTTAGAAGCCTTGCAGATGTGGGACCAGAGGCTTCCTGAGAAGGTGTGCAAGGTTGGGCTTAGGGACGTGATCCAGGGAACTGGGTTGCTCGGGAAAACAGGTGCCCAATTTAGAGTTTTTGGAGTCAAACAGACCCGGGTTTGAATCTTGTCCCATTTACTAACTGTACAACTTCAGCAAGTTAAATTTCTGTGTCTATTTTGTGATTTCTAAATGGGAATCATTATACCTTTCTTGGAAGTTCTGTAAGATTAAATGAAGTCCCAGTATAGCCCACATTTTGGGATCCACTGTGTTCTTCACTCTATGTGTGAATTGACTTGTGCTAAAGTACAATAACCACTGTACCTATCATGAAGGCAGTTATGTTCCTGAGGACCTAAAATGTATTATAAACCCACGAATTACACCCTGCCTTTCAAATACGTCTTCGATGTTGAATTTTCCCTCTGCCAAATTAGGTTCTGTAATTTTATTCTTTCTCGTGGTTGACCAGTTTATTAAATCCAGTGAGCACCTAGTTGAGGCTACAGAATTGCCACTTTCACATGGCTGATGGTTTTCATCTTTCTCTCAATTGTTGTTAAGTTTCTGAGACACATGCTTAGTACTGATAGCAACACTATCTTTTTCCCATTTCTGTTTCTTCTTTTCTAAGTGATAAGGGCAAAATGCAGTTCAATTTTTTGGCATAATTTTCCAGACACTATTATATAAACAAAGATAGCAGTGCTGCTTCAACTGAATTTTTGACTGATAGACAGTGACATTATGCACTATTAAAAATGGTCATTCATTGGGGTGGAGAATATACAAAAATCTAATTTCAGCATTCGTGAAGGGGCGAAGGAGTGTCCGTGTACAATGTACTAAAGAGAAATTTGCCAGTAATTCAAATACAAAAGTCAAGGGTAAGACAAGAACAAGAAATTACAGGCATAAGAATGGGAAGGAAAGAAAGAAGGGAGGAAAGGAAAGGACAGGACAGGACAGGAAAAGAAAGAAAATGGTTTTTATTCACAGACAGTGCAATCTTCATAGTGGAAAATCCTAAGTACTCTGCTAAAAAAAAACTACCAGAATGTGAGTTTAGCAAAGTTGCAGGATATAAGATAAATATACAAAAATTAATTATATTTCTATATGCTAATAATGGAAAATCTGAAAATGAATTCTAAATAAGTCAATTTCATTTATAATACATCAAAAAGAATAAAATAGTTAATAATAAATGTTAACATAAGAACTCTGAAAGCTGTACACCAAAAACTACAAAATATCGTTGAGGGAAATCAAAGAACCATGTTAATGCAACATATACCATGTTTGTGGAATAGACTCAATATTGGTAATTCTTCACAAATTGATGGACATATTCAGTGTGACCCTTGTCAAAATGTCAGTAGGCTTCATCCTTTGGTGGAAATTGACAAACTGATACTAAAATGTATATGGAAATGCAAAGGAGCTAGAATAGCCTAAATAGTGTGGAAAATTCCGTGATCACATAGTGATCGATAGTGCTGGAACAATTCCATGGTCCTCAGCTCTTATGTCACTCCCAACACAACAATTAAATCAAAGTGGATCATAAACCTCACTGTATGAACTAAAAGTATAAAACTTCCGGAAAAAGAGCAGAAAATTTCCCTTGGGTTAGGGAACATTTTCTTAGATAAAATGCAAAATCTATGGACAGTAAAAGAAAAAAATCAATAAACTAGATGTCATCAGAATTAAAGTTTTGCTCTTCAGAAGACGGCACCATCAAGAAAATGAAAAGGCAAGCAACAAATGGGAAGCAAATGTTTGCAAAGTAATTAACTAACAAAGGACTTCAAAATATATAAAGAACCTTCACAACTATAATAAGAAACAATTTGACTAAAATGATAAGGTTTGCATAGACACTTTATTCACGCCTGTTCCAATGGCAAAGATAATCTCACACAGTGCTGGTTGGAATATAAAATGGCATTTCCACTTTGGATTATGTTGGTCATTTGTTTAGAAGTTACACATACACTTACCATCTGATCCAGCAAGTCTACTCCCACATAAAGTTGACCGAAACTAAATGTGCTGTGTATATCCTTACAGTGGAATTATACTGATGACCAATAAGAAGAAATGAGCTACTGATACGTGTAACAACACGGGTAAATCTTTAACACATTGTGTTAAGTGGGCAGAAGCCAGGCACAAAAGACTACAGATTGTGTGGTTCCACTTACAAGAAATTCCTAGAAAAGGTGCAACTGTGGAGATGAAGCCGATGGGAGGTTGGCTGGGGCTGGAGCCTGGGAGCAGGGATTGACTGCAGAGGGGATGAGGGACATTCTTAGAGCAACAGAAGGGTTCTTAACCCAGATTGTGTTGAAGGCTGCACAAATGCCTAAACATACTAAAACTCATTGACCTGTTCATTTGAAATAGATGAATTTTTGAAACATAAATATAAAATAGATGAATTTCATAGTAAGGAAAGTATACCTCAATACCCAAAAGATGCAAGTTTACCATGACATGACACATAATACGTCCTCAATAAAAGCTAATTTCCTACAATCTTGTAAAGTTGACCCTGGGAACAGGTAGATCTACAAGATCCAGATTAATGTGTAAACTACCAAAAATGAAATGTGCAATAGACTTAGCAATTGGTTCTAAGCTAAGATTTACTTCTTTTTTCCCCAGACTCTATATTGAGTGCATTGTTCATTACATTCTTCCACAAATAGCTTTAGGTGATTTTATGTGATGGAAAGAATCTGTAGAAGAAACTAAAAGACACTGAAGGATGTATTTTCAGTCAAAGGAATTTATTAAACAGAGCTGGACATTGAACACTGGACTTTGCAATTCTGCCTGCAAAGCTTATAAACCTCAGGAATGTCTCTAGAGATGTCAAGACTGTATCATTCATGGGACTAAATCCTGGTGACAGCAAGAAGCATCCTTGATGTCCAATACAGCATTCCTTTTAAGAACCCAGTTCTCAAGTGTGCTGGATTTACGCTGCCATGTTTATCCTAAGAAGCCAAGGTGTAGTAGAAAGGGGATGACAAGCAGCACTCTCATTTCTTAGGGGACATAGAATCATGTCTTCCTACACCTTTATCTTCGTGCTGGTGGACGAAGAAGCACTTGGGAGGTTTTGGAATCTCAAGTAAACAGTGCAGGTTATTTTAAAAAATTTTTCATCCTTCAACTTCCTGTCATTTTTTGATCTCACTTGATTTTCTGAAAGATAGACTATTATTTCAATCCCTCCATTCTCCTTCCTTTCACCCCCCCACGCACATACAATGCAATTATATATCCATAGTGCCATTTATTAGCAATGCTGGTGAAGGTTAAGACATTTCTCAGAACCTTAAAGTCATGAAAAAAAAAAATCCTTGCACTCATATTTTTCAAAACCACATTTTTTAAAGAAAGTTTAAGTATATTCAATACCTTGTTAGTGTTCTTTATGGTTCTGAAGTCTCTTTGCTAGTTTAAGGAACATAAAAATATATTATCTCTAACTTAGTTTGCTCGTAAAATTGTCGTGTTCGGTGTATTAAATTTAGAAGGATAGTCTATTCAGGCAATGCACATTCACTAATTTAATTTGGTTTGAAATGGTTTTAATTTTTTTATACAAATGGAGCCTCAGGCGGCTGAACTCTAAGGAACTTGTTTCTTTTTCTTTTCACCAGTTTGGGGAAAGCAGCAGATATTAAGCTCAGGAAGAGTCACCAACATTTTAGTTATTCCAATAAAACTATTCAGCTTTCTGGACTAGTGAAATCCACAGTGGCAAAAAAAAAAAAAAAAAAAAAAAAAAAATCACATAGAGCATTTGTTTCCAGCAAAGGAAATGAGAAGAAACAAAAGAACCTCCCCCCATGCCAGATCCCAAACACGCATTTGGCCACATTTTGGGGGGATTACTAGCAACTTTAGCTTTATCAACTCCAAGGATTTCTGCAAGCTGAAGTTCTCTCTAGAAGATTATGTCATTTCAGCTCTGTTTTCCCTCATGTTAGTCTTGCTTCTTGATTTGGCAACCTTAGACCAATTTCTTCATCTGTTTTGGAAGACAGAAACCAGAAGTAGATGAGCAAGAGGTGTGACCATTCTCAGAGAGACCCGTGTGGCAGAACCTGAGATGACATTTCTCAAGTAGACATTTGAAGATGCTCCGTGCCTGTAACCTTTGAAACTCTCCACTAAAATCTGCAGTCAATATTAATTGCTGCTCCTTCCAGACTTCCATGAGACTTCCCTTCTTCCTCCCTAAAGACGATCAGTTCGTGCTGCCTGAACTTGCACTTAACCCTTAACGAGTCTTTCTCTTGCCGTTGGAGGCCCCATTCTTCAAATGGAAACCACGTTCTCAGCCTCTCTTTTCTTCCAAAATCTAATCTAGTCTCCAGTAGCTCTTTGTTAAATCGATCAATAAATGAACTCATTTTTCAAGGAGGAAATTTTAAGTATCCTGTTTATTCAAATAAGCAAAATGTGGCAGCATCATCAGCATTCTCTCCTCTGGATTTCCTGTCCAGGAGACTGGCAACGGCTCAACTGGCCAACAGCAGAGTTCTTTGACTTTCTTACTGATGCCTTTCACTTGGCTTTCTTGAGTACTTGTGACTGAAGTTATGCTGAGATACTCCAAATGAGTTGATGTTGTCTTTTTTGCTAAAACAGATCTGGCAGAAAAACATGTTTTCTGATTCTGACCCAAGGACTGCAAAAAAAAAGTAGTTGCCCTTCTTGACTTCTCTGTGTTCCATACCCTTCTGGGTACTTTACCATCTTTAATTCTTACTGTTCTTAGAAAATGTTTTCTTCTGAAAAGAAATTCCCCAAAGATTCTACTTCTCTATCCCATTCAATTTTGCAACAGAACATTATTGTCTCAGTTCTTTTTTCTTCCTCCTTTATTCAGCCAATACTATGGGTCATGTTTACTATTTGGTTAGTAATGTTACATTTCTACAGATGGTTTGCATTCCAATGGGGAAATGCGAATTATATCACCTGAAGATTTGAGTGCTAACCCTGGCTTTAGTACGTGTTTGGTGTTCTGTTTTCCTCATCTACAAATATGGGTGAAAGCGCATGTCTTGCAGAATGGTTCTAAGAGTTCAATGATACAGACAAAAATTAGATGATTCATTTTGAGTGCATAATAGGTATTTGGCAGGAAGTGGATCAAAATCCTTCAGAAAATGTCCAATTTTATTCTCTTACTAGCAAGTAAATTTATATCATGGGATGCAAATCTCGAGGCAATACTATGAATTTTTTTTATATTTTATAATCTACCATAGATTTTATGTCATTTATTGTGTATCAACTACACAACTGACCTTAGACTCTTTGCCTGGCATATAAAGCTAAATAAGGAATGGTTGCTACTTGGAAAGAGTTTATAAGAAAGTAGTCAAGACAAGCTTAAACAAAGATTAAGCTTGTTAATTGCTTAATGAAGATATCTATAAAATAGGAGGGCAGAATAGAACAGAGTAAATATGGCATCCCAGATCTTCTTCTGTAAACTTGAACATACTTAGCTGAATGTCCTTTCTAGAAGCTTTTACAGGCGCTCTGATTGAAATGCCCTCATCTGAGAAATGAAGATGTTGACCTGCACCTATGAACATCTCCTTGTAAGAAACTGTAGAGGCACTTTCTTGCTGAGACTTTCTTCCACTGCTCTCTTCCCCTTGTTCCCATTTTGACTTTCAGGATCTGCTGGGTAAACCAACAGATACTATAAATCAGGGCCTGGCAAACGCTGAGCCACGGACCAAATCCAGCCCCCCACCTGCTTTTATGTGGCCTGCCAACTCAGAATGGTTTTGACATCTTTAAATGGCTGAAAAAAACCAAGAGAGTAATATTTCATGACATGTGAAATTACATAAAGTTTGGATTTCAGTGTTTATGAATATAGTTTCATCAGAGCACAGCCAGACGCATCCATTTCTGTGTTGTCTGTAGCTCCTTTTGAGCTGTCGCAGCAGCAGGGTGTCATGACCAAGGCTGTGGGGTCCAGAAAGCCGAGCGTATGTGCTCACCTGGCCTCCTCCTGAGAACCTTGGCCGTCTGCTCTGCAGGTCCTTTAAAATCTTCGCTGCACGACACATTCTCCATTTGTGACTAAGACGGGCATTTCTGATGTAAGAGTCAGTTTTCCCATGTTCTCTGGTGTCACTGTTTCTCGAAATAAAAAGTTCGCTTTGGCCTTTCTTTTTAACATGGACATGACATGTTAGGTGATGTGAACATCCTGATTGAATGTCCCTTACAAATGTTACGTAAGTGGGAGGGGGAACTCGGGAAGTGGTAGGTGGATTTTTTTCTCATCACTGTCTCCCCCACTTAATGTGTGCTAAGTCATCTGAAAACCACGGTATCCAATTATATTGTTATATTAACAAGCACATTTTTATCACTTTCCTGTAAGAGTGGGTTTGCCAACCTAGGACAATATGAAAATGCGTGATCCACTTGGTGATATTTGTAAATCATATAATGCTTCTCTCAGAATTCAGCCTCAAGTACAGAAATTCTTTCAAATGCTAGGGACAGATCTAAACCACCTGCAAAATGCTTAAAACCCAATGAAGAAGGTGACGAATGTAGTTGGGGAGTTTGAACATTAAGCACGAGCATGGAAGGGTTTGCAGGATCATCAGTTCAAGGTGAACTTTAAGGCTGAAGTCTGTGCTGGCCAATAGCACTTTATCTCACATTCCTATTGGACAGCAGACTTCACCACGACTCTGGGTTAGTGGCCTTCACCAAAGTCCCCACCAAAGTTAGGGGACTTTGGGCTTTGGGGCATTCACAGATAACTTGCACAGAATATAAGGATCTGCATATACTTTTATAGTCGGAGTGATTATGTACTTGAACAATCCACCCTTAAAACTACGTGTGGCTTTTGCCTCCAAAGAGCTTCAAGGAGCCAGGTTCTAAATCTTAAGCTCTTAACACTTATTATATTTCTCCCTCTGTTGTGGGCCTTTTGGAAAACAAGGTAATGAATTACTTCTCATCTCTAGAGGAAAAGGTGAATTTCCCTCCATTTGTCCTCTGTACCATTAAAAAGTTAGATACCCACCAATCTCTAGGTCTAGAAGGTGACTCATATGATCATTCCAGAAGCCAGCTTAGAAATATACTGGAATTTCAAGAACGCCCATACTCTTTGATTTTGACCCTGTAATTTCACATCGCAAATTTAGCCCATAAAATTAAAACTAAACGTGAAAGAAGGGAGTATATGCAATAAAGTGTATTACTGCATTTTTAATAGTGAAAGGCCAGAAATAGTCAAAGGTAAACTCATATGGTAACAGTAAACTACAATGTATGCCCTGGTACGGAGGATATCTGTGGCATGCCAGGCGTAAAAAAAACAGGATCCACTTTCATGTGTTTTCTTGTAATTATAGCAATATAAGTAATCTATGCTCAGAAAGAAGGCATACAGAAATACAATAACTTGTTAATAGTTATTATGTATAAGTAGTTGGATTTCAAATGCTTTTTTCCTATTTTCTAAATGAAAGTTTACGGGAAAGAAAGACATATTAAATTAAATGGAAGCCAAGAGGTGAGAACAGCACAGGAGTTGGATGCAGAGTATCCTATGGAGTTTGCAGTCCAGGGACTGCAGGCCATAAGCAATTACTGAGTAGGATGAATTACAAAAGGGGAGTGCAGGGTACTGTGGAAGCACAGAGCAAGGACAGCAAGTTCAGAGAAGGGCCCCCCTATGACATTGAAGCGAGTCTGGGAGACAGAAGTCACCGCATGGAGGAGGCAGGCTTGAGAGACTTTGAGACAGAGGGGCATGTGCACAGAGAGAGAGGCACAAAGTTAAAAGTGTGGCAGGTTCCAGGAAGCTCAGTAAGTCCAGGGTGATGGGAGCACAGGGGAGTCACTCTGGAGAAGGTGGGCCAGGATATGATGCTAGCTGGCCACGTAAATCTCAGGAAGAAATGAGGACTTGATCCTCAGGGCAAGCAGAGACTGACCCGAGCAGACTGGAATTTCTAGACATCACTGACAAGGCATTGGAGAATAGATTGCAAGAGGAGTAGGAATGGATGATGGGGAGCCAGCCGGGAAAAGGGGGAAGGAACAGGCAATAATCCAGGTAATGCAGTGAGGAGCCTTTTGTGTTAAGATTAATATTGGATTGCTGATCCGGGGATTTAGAGTAAGAGCCCAACACTATTTCTTATTACATAGCAAAAATGTTAGTTTTCATTCTAAATCTTTTAATGGCAAAGATTTTAGAAATCTTCAGGACCGAGAACCCCGGGTTGGCCTCAGACCGATACGAGACCCTGAAAATGTCTTGTACTCTTTTAAACGTGTGCAGAATCGAAAATGTTACCAGTTTCCCAGTGAAGGGAAGAGAAAGAGGAAGGAGGAAAGACAAGCAGTAACATTCACTTTGGTGACAGGTCTTCTGCCACTACAAGCCCCGTGGGAAGCAGGGCCGCCGGCAGCCGGCCCTCAGGAAGCCCTTGTTGAATGAGTGAATGAAAACGTACTGGATCCCACAGTATGGGGACTCCTTCTTGGCATTCTTGGTTTCATTATTCTTGTCTCCTGGCTTCTGCCTACCGCTCATGCCCCCTACACACACCTACAGGTGCCCCGGCTCAAAGTGGAACATGGGAGAAAGTGGCCAGAAAAGGCAGCCTTTTAAGTACTGGTCATGTAAAAGAAGTTTCTTTACACATATTTCAAAATCAGTCAAATTGGAACTTTGCCTCCTTTTCCTTAAAAACTGGCAGTGCGGAAAACTTTTATTCAGATATTTGTTGTAAGTGTTACTCAGTTAAAATGTAGACTTTGTGGCTAAACATAACCTCTATGCATTTACAGTGTTTATCATCCTCCTTTCCAAAAGCCAAAACTGAAAACTCCATGTTCCCAGAAAGGGGAAGGAAACGACCTTTTGGGGAACTATTGAGTTTTGGGTACCAAGCTGACCTTCCTTTTATAAATGAGGACATTTATGTTGAATAACTTCCCCGGAGTCTGAATAATGGCAAATCCCAAACTTGAATTTAGGTCTGTCTGACTTCAAAGCTCTTGCTCCTTATGCTTCCCCCTTTTCCTTAATGTTATAAAAATGAATAAGTAAAAACTCCCCAGCTGGTGTAGCTCAGTGGATTGGGCGCGGGCTGGGAACCAGAGGGTCCCGGTTCGATTCCCAGTCAGGGCACATGCCTGGGTTGCGGGCCAGGTCCCCAGTGAGGGCCATGTGAGAGGCAACCATACATTGCTCTTTCTCCCTCCCTTCTCCTCTCTCTGAAAATAAGTAAATAAAATCTTTAAAAAAAAATGAATAAGTAAAAACTCCTATAGGTTTGTAGGAGTGAGGCACAGTGGGTAAATCCCTAGTTAGGAAGAAGGGGCTACAAGCAGAAGTGCTTGGGAGACTCTTACTGTGAACTCTTAGAGGGGGAGGAAGGAGGAGGAAGGATTTTGATCCCGACTTCTTCCTCCTCCTTCTCACTTTAATCTGTTAGTTTTTACAACTTTTTTTTAATGAGCGAAAGAAGAGCTTGCTGTCCCGGCGTGTTTAGCATCGAAGTTGGTGCCGACATCTCTTCCTCGTGTTGCATCGTTTCCAAAGTAACTGGTTGCCTGGACTTCATCATTATAGTTAGATCAGTGCTCTTGTCTTAAGAGAGCTTTTATCCTGAGTGTTCTTCCTTTTAAATGCTACCTTTTCTTACGTGGTGTGGTTGGGACAATACTAAGCCTTTTCGGGGGACTGTCTGTTGGCCCTGATACTCTGAGTCTCTCTCCCATTTGTCACAGTTGATGGTGATGTGTTCCCATCTGCCAGGCATATGGAGTCGGTGGTGCTCAGCAAATCTTTGTTCCAGTCTGGTCCCAGAGAATATTATGGAGTTGTCTTATAAATTCTCCCTTTCCTCTCCGGAGCCCTCGTTACACTCTATCTGTACTGTAGCCGCGATGGAAATCAGCCCTGGAATCTAATTAAAGCTGTCTGCCGTCCCTCCTCAACTGCACTGTGAACCCCTGGAGACCAGAGCTGGATCCATCCACCTTTGTGGGTCCCTCCCTCCAGCAGGGGGAACACAGCGCCTGCCACAGAGGGGTGGCCCTTCGCTGTGTATTGGCTTGAGTCATTTTGTTGACTTGAGTCCTGGGCTCACCTGTCATTCCTGGTAATTGTATGCACGCCACCGAAGAGGTCTGAAACTAGGTTTCTTGAAGGAGACAAATTTTGTGCTACCATTGATAGGGGAACCCCAAATAGAACGTCTTTACAATTTTCTTAACACGGATTTTTGTTTCTGTTAGGTGATATTTTGAAGAAACCTTGGATTTCCACATGATTCTAACCACATTTTACATAATTCCAAATCAGCCCTAGTTAACACTTTTAAAGGGTTTTTAGGGTTTATTCACACATTTTTCTAAGATAATTCCAGCCTTGATAAACAGGCAGGGGTCAGCTTCAAACCAGCGGTGACAGTCACGGTAACAACAGTGCCTTCCGTTGGGACTGCGGTTAGGAATTGTGACTGTCGTCCGGCCTCAGCTGGGACGGCCCGAGGCCCTCCAGACTGACAGGATCGTGGTGGAAAAGGTTGTGACTCTCACTGCTGGCTTTCAGAACACAGAGCGCCTCTTTACCTCCAGACGTACTGTCTTTTGCTCTGTGCACTGTGCAGCCACGGTTTTGTGCACATTACACACGGGGCTATCGTACCCATTATTATAATGCACATCCTTATCTTTTCCCCTCAGAAATTTCGGGGGGGGGAGTATACATTATACACAGCAAAATATAGCGTTTGAAACTTGGGTAGTTTACAAAAATGACTTCTTTGGATTCAATTCAAAAAACTGTTTTCTGGACACTTCCTCTCTTCCCCAAGCTTCGTGATACTCTTGATTTCTGGCAGAGTGTCATTCATGTGAATCAGTAACTTTGGTAAGGAAGATCCAATGTTGACAGTTCTGTTGAAAATGGTGGGATGTGAGAGCATCCGCCTCTGAAACCAAGTCAAAGTGGAGGGAAGGACCCCTTAGGCACTGCTGTTGTTCAGTCCTGGTTCCAAACAGTCACAGGAAAACGACCTAGGAAAGCTCTCTCCCCCAGGGCGAGCCCGTTCAGTCTGTGGCTCATTCCTCCATCGCTCTTTGGGTCTTTTTCAGGTAAGCCGTAACTTCGAGCTGGTTGGACGGGTTAACTTGGATCAGCTGGAACAGATGAAGGAAAAGCTGGAAAGCTCCAGCAGCGATGACGAGGACAAGGAAGAAGACATGAACAGCAAGGCTGATGACAGAGGTTAGTCTCCTCCCTGCCCTCAGAGTCCCAGATGGCAGCCAGCACGTCCGTGGGGAGACAGAGGGAGGCAGGGGCTGCTGTAGGAACAACAGCAGGGACGATCCTTCTTAGTTAAGTAGCAGAACAGACTGACTTCAGAAATGTGTCAGGGGCCATGTATTGTAAACTCTTACCAGCTATAGAAACCCCATAGAAAAGAGGCATTTTTCTCTCTCACTATAGTTATGTGTTTATTAAAAATATGTAGCAGTGATTTGTTTTTAATTAGGAAAACTGGTGTCTTGGGAATCTTTAGAATAAGGACTGGCGGACAGCAAGACAGATGACACCGCAGAGCTCTCAAGGAATATAAATGCTTATTTAAAGTCTCTGCTGCTGGGCTGTGCGCCACGGAGGTTGCGGGGCAGGCTGCGGAGGGCCCTCAGCCCTCTCTTCAACTCCTCAGTGTGGCCCCTTCCTTAACCTTGTTTTGCTGGCTTTGCCTTGTAAAGAGGGAGAAGGAAACCAATAGCGTTCATTGAACCGTGTGTTTGCAGGGGACACGGGAGGGTCTCATGGAATGTTGGTACCATTTTTCCAGCTTCCTCTTAGTCTATAATTATTTTCAAAATGATGTCTTTCAAAGGTGTGTGTAGTTACAGACACACATTTATGTGATCTAGAGTTGGTTCTCTGGATTGTTCGACATAGACTATTGTGGAAATCCCAAGATGGTACCTATGAGCATAGAGGTTGAACTATGTTACTTTGGCTACTGCCAACTCATCAAAAGCACCCAGATATCATAAGCATGAAAAATAAACATGCTAGATGTCATCCCAGGGATGAGAAGGATGGTGTTAGTTGCCACTGCGGAGCATCGTCCTGTGCCAGGCCCGGTGCCCGTGGTTTCTCGATGACCCATTTCTCTCTGATCTTATGTAATGGAGAGACGTCTGCAGTGGGCCTGCCTGGATTTGGCTCTCGGCTCCGCCAGTAGCCATAGGACTTTGAGTAAATTGTCTTAACTCCCTGTGCATCCACCATCAATAATAATGTCACCTACCTCCTAGGGTTGTGTAAAGTTTAAATGAATTAACACACAAGACATAAGCCAGTTCCTGAAACAGAGTAACTACCTAGTAAATGGAAACCTTGCAATATCAGTGGTATTATTGTCATTTTACAAATGGGAAAATAAAAGCCCAGAAAATTGAAGAGCTCATTCAAAATTTAAAAAACACACACGCACAAAAAAAACCCACTAGAGGTTGAATTTAGTCTTTTGGCTCCAAAGGCAAGATCCCCTTTACACCGCATAGCATTTCCACAACGCTTTGCACAGTGGAGTGTTCACTGAAGGGAACTTGGCCCTGAATTCTGTCAATTCTGTGGTCCTTTGGTTCTCACTCTAAGGTACTCTTGCAAAATATCTTTGTTTTTCCTCCTTGGTGAGTCTGCAAGCCTAAGAAAGAGTATTTGGTAGTTGTTTCCCTCTGAGGTTCGTCCTGTTCTTTTTCCTGACCTGCTCCCCCAGCCCACGAGGCCATAGCAGGAGACCACAGGTTAGCAAAGTGGGGATCTACACTGGCCCCTGAATCCCCAGCTAAGATGACAGCGGGGACTGCCAGCCAAGGCGTGCCACTGTGCCCGTGGTCAGCCTGAAAAATAAGTGGACCGCGGAAACATCCTACCGCATAGGCCAATTGCCCCTGGGGAGTCACAGCGTTTATCAGTAGATGCCACACTCATCCATTGCTTCCGAGAAGCGTGGTTTGTCATTTCTTTTTTCTTTTTTTAACATTCCACAAGTATGTTCTTGGTGATGAATACTTGAGCATCTGTGCACTGTTGCCAGAGCTCTCAGGAAAGGGGTCCTTTCAACAGAGGCAGAGAGGTTCCTGCTTCTTCCCGCTGCCCTGCCGTTCCTCTCCCGGAAATAAATCCCTCCCCGCTGGATCCTGTGACTTTGGCGTCTGCGAGGCTCAGCACCCACGGTTTTAGAGGTTAAAAGCATTGCGGAGGCAGGAACCCCTTTTAGTCCTTCCCTGTGACTCCTCCAAAATAAGAACACAGAAAATCAGAAGAAAAAAAGGTGGCAGTTAGAGGTATTGGGGCACCAGGTCACTTTCCCAGCTGGCTGGGCATGGCCACCACCTCCACACGAGCACGGAGGCCGCAGATCAGCTTGGCGTGAGCGCTTCGCACTGGAAGGCAGGCTCACATTCGTGAGCCTTAATCACCCGAGAGAAAGAAAATCTTGGGGTGGAGAAGCATGTCTTTCTCTCTCCCCAGGTGGGGGATTTACATGAGTAACTTCTAGTAATGTTAATGGGAATCGTAAGCCTAAACCGTCCTATCCCCTCCCAGTCCTTGAAAGAACAGCCCCCTTTGTCTCATCTCCTTTGAATCCATTTTCCACCATCTAGGTAGATTCTTGCCAACAAGAAGAAAGGACACACAGTAGCCTCGGGGTGTTTTTGCCAGCCAGTCTGTCTTCTAGGAGTAGGGAGTGGGAGGTGGCTTGAGCACAGCTCCCGGGACTGATGGGGAGCTACTTGATGTGTGACAGGTAAATGATTGGCCTCCTCCTTTGAGGCTGAAACAGCATGAGCCATTGGAAAGAATAGATGAGTGGTTTCATGTCTCCTAAGGGTAAAGGCGTGCGTGTGCCAGGAGCTTGCCCCTCGTTGGCAGAGTAGACTTGCAGCAGGCACGCTCGGTTCAGGGCGCTCGCGTCCTTGTGGTTACCCCATTCCCAGCGCCTTTTTCCAACTCCAGAACCAGAGAGAGGACTCACTGACCACACTGCAGGTGCTGCCTAGAAAGCTGGGGTGTGGGGGAGATTTGAAAGAGAAGAAACCAGGCATGAAAAAATCCAAATTAACCCAAGCAGACTCCTCCCCACCCCCTCTCATTATGCAGTTGGGAGGAGTCAGGAAGGCATTCTGTTGATTTCTTGCCCAAGATAATCCCTGCTAAGAAATGAATGCGCAGAGCAGATGGTGCTGTCTCATTTCCAATGAAAAGAATCAAGGAAGATAGTCTGTGCAATTATTTTTAATGGCTGGTGTGGTGATCTTCTTAATTTGTGAGAAAATGTTCTATCTTTTGTTAAAACTGGCCCCATTCACATAGCTTTTTTGTGCTGGAGACTAAGGCAGCACGGAGATACCTATCCTGTGAACGTCAGCCTGAGGATTTTATTGGCTGGAGTATTTCAGCCAGGAGACATCTCCCTGTAATGTCTTGTATGGGCAGGCACGGAGTGACCAAACATGTGGAGATGGTCAGCCTTGCCCCGAGCACTGCCCTCACTCTGCAGTGTGGCTGCTGAGCTGTCCGGGTCCTGCGGTTTATAACCCACAGGAAGATTTGGCCCCCTGTGTTATAATGAAAGACATATGGGCCTGGGGCTCAGGGTCACACAAAAGCCATATAAGCTCTCATCTTGGAGTTTGCCAGGAGGAGTGGCCTGTACACAATTAGCCACCCAGCCCACGTTTATCAGACCTCTAACATGCGCCCAGCACCATGGCGGGGACAAAAATGACGCAGTCAATGTTTGATGTTTACAATTGAGGAGTAGATGCCGGGCAGCTGGCCAGGATCCCTCGTTAGCTGAGGACACGCTTTCTTTCACACGCCGGCCTCCCGGTGTCCCGGATTCATGATCTCGCTAGGTTCTTTGCTTGCCGCTCTCACTCAGTGCTCGGAGCCACCCTGGGAGGTGCTGATTACGAAGTTCATGGCAGACCACCACCATCCGTGAGTCAGGAAGGGTCTCACCTGGAAGGGGTCATGGGTAACCTGGTCTGGTGCTTTCTGGAGCCTGTGTTCTTTTTAGTGAGCAGAAATAAACTTGGGTCAAATAGGAAACAAATAGGAGCTAAACCATGAGACACCAACTGACCAAACAGAAGGGAGAGATTCGATGGGGAGAAAAATGCTGAGACGCCATTGGAATGACCCAGATTATTTGTGATAGAAGCAGTTGGAGAGAGGAGGCGTGAGGACACTTGGGACCTGGGAACCAGGAACAATTCTTGAGAGCCATTCCAGAAAGGCCCTTAGGCAGAAAGCCGGGTAGGAGAAAGAATAAGGAATCTGGAAATTGCTTTTATGAACGCTTTTACAAGGGAAGGAAGGAGAGGCGGTTTCCTTATAAATATAGGCTTATGCCTTCTGCCTACTCCCACGGCACACAGGTAACACTTGTTCTCCTTCTCCTTACAGATCTGATGAGATTTTCTGACCATGGGGCTGCTATCAACACTCAGAAGCGCTTTCCGTGTGAATTTTGCGGACGGGCATTTTCCCAGGGCTCTGAGTGGGAAAGGCACGTGCTGAGACACGGCATGTAAGTCGAGCCATCCCAAGAACGCCTTTGCCCAGAGTGTGGGGTGGTAGGGAGACCAGGTTCTTTTTGGGGGGTGTTTTTTTTTTGTTTGTTTTTTTGTTTTTGTTTTTGTTCCCCTGATGACACCCAGACCCCTCTGTGTCTCATTTCTGGGCATGGGAGGAGAGACAGGTGTCAGGAACTAGGTTTCTCCTTTTTTGTTGGTTTTTAAAATGGTCACCCAGACACAAGTCAAATGAAAGATCTTTTTTGGATACGAATGACAAATCCCGCTCAAGCCCTCGCGTAGAAGTTTCGCGCTTTCTTCAGCCAGTGTCCCTTCAGCTTTCATTAGCGTAACATTCTCTAATAGAGCGTGGACCGGGGTCAAAAGATCTGGCTTCTGCTCCTGCCTCTGATGACTCATTCCCTGAGTGGCCTTGAACATTCCCACGCACCTCTTGGTGCCTTCAGTGCTCTGCCTCGGGGACAGAGCCAGCTTCTGCCTGCCTCCCAGGTAGGTGGGAGCGTACCTGTAAAACACTTGTAAGATCCTTAAACATAAAATTGTCCTCTGCACAAGACACTTTTAGTCTGCCGGACACAGATCCTATGAGTTGGTCCTTTTAGCAGATGATGCCCCTGAAACCTGAAGCATCTAACCTTCAGGGAGTATAACTTAGCTTCCCAAGGCATGGGTTCCATCTTCAGGTTTTTGCTTTTTGTTTATTTCTGTGGTTTGTTTCTGAACCTGTCCATTAAATCTTTAATGCCCAGGTTGCTCTTTGAGTCTTAATAAACGTAGGCAGTCCCCTAGCTTCCAGGTTCCTTAATGAGTTTCAGCATAAGACAATCCTTGCTGTTACCACTCATGATTTCACACTGTTCCCCGTAGATGAGGGAGCATAAAACAGTTCTGTTAATCGGAAACAAAACATGATATAATCCAAACATAGTATCATAATGGATATTTTTGTAGGTTTAAATACTAGAAATACTTGACCGAAGAATAACATGCAGCAAGGATAAATCGGTCACAATTCAGTTGTACATTTGTGGCATTTGTTCCAAGGAAACAAGGCCTTTTTAGGACCAGGGAAATAAGGATTTGAGTTTTTTTGTGTTTTCTTAGGGAAAAAATACATGCTCATCTGTCTCTACCATGCGTGTTTTTCCAGGGCGTTGAATGATACCAAGCAGGTGAGCAGAGAAGAAATCCAACTAAAAGAGAGCGTGCAGGACAGTATTAAGATGCCCTCTATAGAGGAAAAGGAAGATGATGAGGCAATCGGGATAGACTTTTCCCTAAAGAATGAGACAGTAGCCATCTGTGTAGTAGCTGCTGACAAATCTCTCCTGGAGAATGCAGAGGCCAAAAACGAATAAGCGTTTGGTGAAATTCTTAATCACACCTTACTTGAACCGTGATGAAAAGTGGGCGGGCCAGCTTGGGCTGAGAAGTGGGGGACAGAAACAAGAAGACAGAACAAAGCTGCTTTTTAGGACTGAACAATCTATTTTCAAAGCACTGGTACCTGTGTGAGTGAGTATGTAAATTAAAGTTATTTAAATGGTTGGAATATGTGGCTCCTTTTCCATCACTACATCTTTTCCTTCCGGATCTTCATCATGGAAGTTTGGTTTGTTGCAGAATACAGAAGCACGTCCCATGCACACGGTGTGCTCTGTGGCGGTCTTGGACAGGATGTGGAAACGGAAGCTCCGTGACAGTAGAAGACTTCTTAGGGGAACAACTTTTCAACGTACTACTTCGAGTGCGTTTTTCTAGTTTTAATACCTTAAGCTTTTTCAAGACCTAACTGCAGCCGCTTTGGGAAAAAACAAAAAACAAAAAAACAAAAACAGAAAACAAAAAAACTGCTTTGCATAAAACAGTCACCTGTTTCCTAGTACCTCAAACTTAACCAAGGGAATTCTCTGCATTTGTCAGTACTACCTGTCGTCGTTGTGGTTAAATGTAGAGAGAACTGCTGGGCAAGATGGTGAATGGAGAAAAAAAAAAGAGTTTTAAAGAAAGGAACACAAATTGTGCTTAAAATCCCCGCGTGGGTTTTATTTCTTAAAATACTGTGATTTTTTTAATTATTTTAGTAAAAAACAAAACAAAAAAAAGAAACAGACTTTAATTATTAGATAACTGTTTGTGAATTGTCATCCTTTATTCCAGGTAAGCTGTTTATTAGTGTTCAACTATAATTTAGAATTTGCTAGGTTCATATGAGCTAATTTTAAGGTGACTGTGGAGTTTTGTTTGCCACACGTTCATTTTCTATCAGTTTGAGTGTTACAAACACAGCACAATTCAGTTTTTCATATAAATTGTTTTTTGTGTGTGTTGTTATTGTTGTTTTAATTTGGGGGCAAGGGAGATTTAGGTTTTTTTGTGAATAGGAATGTTTTTATTTTAAACATGAAAATAACAAAGAAGTTAACTTTCTTTTTTTTTTTTTTAATTTAACTAAAGAACCAAACTTTTCCGCACAGCTATGCAGCTTGTGGGCCAGACGAGGAAGTCCTCTTCACCCTTTTGTTGCTTGTCAGAAACATATTCTCCGTCTCACACAGATCGTTTCTGTTCGGAGGGACTGGCTTTTGTGTGTGATTTAAAATCTGTGTTTTGTTTTTGTTTGCATTGTGTTTTGGGGGGTAAGGGGATCCCATCCCTTTGGTGAGAATGGACAAGAAATACTCACATCCTACAAGGAGCCTGGAGAACTGCTTTTTTTCTGTTTGTTTAACTCTAACTGCCAGCTGCTCTGTTTCCCCACCTTAGCTTTTTCAGGAGGGAGCAGCTTAGACGAAATCTAAGTCTACGTTTATAATACGTTCTGATTGTGAACAGAGAATTTTCGTTCCAAAAAGTAGAAAAGAACTTTCCTTGAAGCCTAGGTTTTAGAAGCCTGTGTGCTTGTGTGCTTGGATGTGTGTGTTCTCGTGTGGGCATGGGTGGGTGTGTGTGTGAGAGAGTCCTTTGGTTTTCATGTTTTGTTTTGTTTTGTTTTTTTAACTTGGAAGGGTTGGGGGAGGGGGAGGGAAGAGAGGGAAGGGGAATCGCTGAGATGACAGTGTCCCACATAGCTTCAAATAAAATCCATGGAAAGATACTGCATTTGTGGAATAAGTGCTTACTTGAAAAGCATGTTCTTCTTTTATTTTCTTGCTGTTAAGAATTTCTATTTGTAGGACATTTATTTTAATTTAATTTTTTTTTTTAGGGATGAGGGCCATCACGTGGAAACCAGAAAATGGGGAAAGTGTGAACTATCTAAACAAAGATTCATTTTGTGTCCATGTTTATTTTTAATTGGCCTCATTTCAAATGTATTAAACAGTTCCATACCTGGATTGGGTGTTTATTATGATTACCAAAAAACAAACAAACAAAAAAAAAAAGGAAAGAAAGAAAAAGGAAAAAAAGAAAATAATTGTGACATGCTTTTATCACTACTTTATTTTTCAAATAACATGTAAATATTGTAATCCATTGGATTTTGTTTTGCTAACCTGTTAATAAAAATATGGGACCATTATCCTTTTAACAAGGCTAGAATGTCATTTTTTTTCTTTTTTCAAACATATACCTGATATTTTGTGGCCGCACATTTTGGATGCATTATTATAATTCTGTTGACTGTAATGACATAGAATTTACAACATTTTTTTGTTTGTTTAATTTATACAGAGGACATTTTTTTTTTTCAGAGCTTGAGAGAAGAAAATAAATAGCAAAGTGATAACCTATTGGCTCCAATAATCAGGGTCTCCCAATACTTGGTGAAAGACGGGGAGCTTCTGAGTTCTTGAAGCCAAGGGTTTAAAAACAACAAAAAACACACAAGTAGGTTATTCAAGTTGTTTGCAACATACATTTTGTAATAAAATGTGAGAAATTAATAAAGAATTTTTTTCACATGTGTCTATGTGCATCTGTTGTAGATCATTTATAGATGTGACCACAGGTAAACGTAGAAATAATGCACCATTGCCTTTCAGTGCAGAGATACCAAAGATTGCAAGCCACTGAATCTACACAAGTATGAAAGGTAAAGTTAAGGTGAGGTATGAGCCGGGACTTTAAAATGTTCATATTTCTGCATCAGGGATTTATCACCAACTGGGGGAATTTTATGGAGGGAATGTTTCCCATCAAAAACGTGAATCAAAGTGGTGTATGGAGGTGCAGAAGGAGGAGATGCCAGTGATTAATGACATCTGGGGACCCTGGATCCATGAACACAGTTATTTTAAACTAACTGCAAGTTGCAGCCACTGCCACAAACAACCTTGCTGTGCATCCTGCACCAGTAATCATCATCATTGAGCAACCCTGTTATAAAGCAAAGGAAAAATTAATAGTCATGAAACCTAGAATAAGAGTAAATCAATAGCAATACCACCAAGTGTTAAACTCGGAGCTGCTTTACACTGTCTACCTTCAGTGCTAGGAGATGGAGATTCATGGATCATTTGTTCTGAGCTCATTCTAAAACTCTGGTTCTCACCATTCCTCATCTTTATCCCCTTCACAAAGGAAAGTTTTATTTACAAGAGGATATAAAACAGAGTAAACAAAGTTAGATAAATCAGGACCCAGAGAAAAGTGAGGGCTGTGTAGCAAAGTGATAATAGCAGGGAATTGGCAAAATGCATTCCATGAGGCCATACCTAAGCCACGTATTTGCCTCTGAGGGTCCTGGTTAGCAAGGCCAAAGTGATCAAGAATTACAATTTTAGTAACTTTTTATTATCAAGTGCTCAAAAGATACTCCACCTTTTCTGGAACTTCAGGTTGAGAAGTTTCTTCTGCATATCTTTCTAAAGAAGAGAGTGACATAGTGGACTTGTCTGTTGCAAAGCATAGCTATCCTCTCATGGCCTCCATTAAATATTTAATAAGCAATGTTTTTTTTATTGCGTTCATATCTAATCCATACTCCCTCTCTGTCTTATGGAGGGGAAGTGGAATTTACTGATGTATTAGTCAGGGTAGGGCTGTAGAAAGGTACCACCTTAGCACAGTAGAGGTTTAATCCTTATACATTCCCAGTGAGGGTCAGTGGAGGAGCGAGGTGACCTTTCATTTAGTGATTTAGGAGTCCAGGCTTCTCCATCTGTCCAAAGCTGCTATCATCTCAACAAATGAATCCCAGGGTCGTTGCTGAGAGCTTGGAGGCGGTCTGCCCACTCAAATGCCTTAACCAGGAAGTAGCACTTCATGTCTTGCTTCATGGGTTAGACCTGGTCACACAATCCCACGTTCCCACAAGGGCGGTCTTGTTTACCAAAGTGCCCGGGAAGGACACATGTACTGGCAACATCTACGATGATCAGGAACTCCTAGAAGTGTTCTTTTGGAAACAGTAAAGGAAGATAGGACCCCCTGTTCTTTAGAAAGCCCAAGATGTTGGTCCCATTACCCATGTACTTAACCAGTATTTTTGAGCAAATAATCAGTGCTCACCCCTGTATAACAACAAGGGAAACACGGCGCCTGTCTTCCCACAGCTGACCAATAGTAAGGACAGAGATACAACCTGGGGGATATGACACCAAAGAAGATGCTGTGGCTTGCTGGGCCCTAGGTCCCATTGTGAGGCTTCCCCCCCCCCACCTTTGTGCTGATGCTGACTACCCCGGGGAAAGGTGACCTTGATTGTGGATGCATTTTCTCTGTCCATCTGAAAGCACACATTTGATTGAAGGAGGCATATGAGAAACTGGTTCTTCATACACAGGGTGAGTCTTTACTCTTGGGCTTAACAAAAATTACTCTTAAGATATGCTCCTTTCCTTGCAGTTATCTGTATTTAGGGCCAGGGGTGTGATAGGGGACAGCACTCGATCATAGGAGACCCTAAGATTCTTTGAAGTATGGTGCTCATCATTTCCTGAAAATGTCTTTTCAAAACGCCCTGCCTTGCACAGGCTGTTCCCACGGCCTCAGTGTTGAACTCAAGTTCCTCATGGGGAGTTACCTGCCCTTTGAGACTCAACCTAACTACAACCTTCGATGTGAAGGCTTCCCTGACTTCCTACGTATCGCATGATAGTCACCCTACTTACCACCTGTCCCCTGTCTTTTTAAAAAATTATATTTTATTGACTATGCTATTATAGTTCTGATGTGTCCCCCTCCACCCAGCACCCACCACTTCCTCAGGCCATACCCCCACCATTGTTCATGTCCATGGGTCATGAGTATAAGTTCTTCAGCTATGCCATTTCCTACATCCCCATGGCTATTCTGTAACTACCTATTTGTACTTCTCAATCCCCTCACCTCTTCACCCATTGCCCCACCCGCCTGCCATCTGGCAACCATCAAAACACTCTTCGTATCCACGACTCTGTCTCTGCTTAGTTTGTTTTTTAGATTCAATTGTTGATATGTATGTTGGCCATTTTATTGTTCATAGTTTCCATCTTTTTCTTAAACAAGTCCTTTTAACATTTCCTATAGTAATAGTTTGGTGATGACAAACTCCTTTAGTTTTTTCTTGTATGGGAAGCTCTTTGTCTGCCCTTTGATTCTAAGTGATAGCTTTACTGGGTAGAGCAGTCTTGGCTGTAGGTCTCTCCTTTCCATGGCTTTGAATATGTCTTCCCAGTCCCTCTAGCTGCAAAATTTCTCTTGACAAACCAGCTTTTTGTGGATTCTTTTTTCCTTCTTCTCATTCTGATTGGTTGTTTTTTGCTTCCTTATGTTGCAAATCATTGATTTGATTCTCAGCTTCATCCACTCTACTGTCGTTTCCCTGTAAATTGTTCTTTATTTCAATTAGTGTATCCTTCACTTCTGACTGGGTCTTTTTTATGCTGCTGAGGTCCTCACTAAGTTCCTTGAGCATCCTTAAAAACAGTGTTTTGAACTCTGCATCTGACAGATTGCTTATCTCCGTTTCATTTAGCTTTTTTTTCTGGAGTTTTGATCTGTTCCTTCATTTGGACCGTGTTTCCTTCTCTCCTCATTTTGGCAGCCTCCCTGTGTTTGTTCCTGTTTTTCAGGTAGAGCTGCTTTGACTCTGTGTCTTGGTGGTGTGGCCTAATGTAGTAGGTGTCCTGTAGGGTCCAGTGGCCCAGCCTCTCCTGTCACCCAAGCTGGGTACTCGAGGTGTCCCCTTCTTGTGGGCTGAGTGCACCCTCCTCTTTTAGTTGAGACTTGGTTCCTATTGGCAGATCAAAGGGAGGGATTTGCCCAGGCTATTCAGCTACAAGGATTGGCTGTGACCACTGACCTCCAACCTCCACCCTCTGTGGAGGATCAGCTGTTCAGAGGCAAGGTGGGCATGCTCTGATGTGGTCTGTAGCTGTCCACTGGGTGTACTGGCCCCGGGGTTTCTTGGGTGATGCAGACCAAGGTCAGTCCTCACCTGTTTTGCTCAGGGCAACTCTGCCTGAGCTATAGAGCAATCTGAGATGGCTGTTACTTATGCTGGGCTTGGAGATTCCCAGGCGAAGCAAGCTGTGAATTTAGGCTGGCTGCTGCTAGTGCCAGGCCTGGGGCTCACTGAAGCCAGCTGTTGCTTGTTTGAGAGGATTTAGGAAGTTGCGCAGCTTGAGCCAAAGCCAGCCATTCATATGGAAAAGTGGCTTGGGTGGGCCCATAAGTGGCTGGGGTGGAGTCTCTAGGGATCTCCAAGGTGCGTCAAACAGTATTAGCCAGGTTGATGAAGTCTCAGATATGGCACTATCTTGCTGGCTCTGTGGCTTTTGGGGGAAAGGGTTTAGAAAAGGGACAATGGCCTCTGCTCACTTTGATGCCAGACCCTTCCGTTTCTCTGAGTATGCCACTGGCGTCTTTCAAGCCGCTTGGTGCTGGAACTCAGAGAGAGTGAGTCTGAGTAGGTGAGCCTATGTGTGGATTCTTTAGCAGGAACTGCTTGGGGCTCTAGAAGTTTCCTCCACTGATTCAATCCCTGTTGGCATTTGCAGCCAGAAGTTGTGGGGCCTTATCTTCCTGGCACTGGAACCCTAGGCTGGGGGCCCAGTGTCCAACTGGGACTCCTTGCTCCCAAGATATGCCTCCCGAATTTTTATCAACCACACGTGTGCGAGGGACCAGTTTGTTATACATCTGTGCCCTCCTACCAGTCTGGATGGATGTGGTTTCTTTAATTCTGTAGTTGTCAGACTTCCGTTCAACTTGATTTCTGTCAGTTCTAAGCAAGGGTCGTTCTACATTTTAGTTGTAATTTTGATGTGGTTGTGTGAGGAGGCAAGCCATGTCTGCCTACGCTGCCATCTTGACCAGCAGTCTGTCCTCTGTCTTTATAAACACTTATTGAAGACTGTTGGCCCTGGCTGACTAGCTCAGTTGGTTAGAGAATCATCCTGATGTGCCAAGGTTGTGGGTTTGATCCCTGATCAGGGCACATACAAGAATCAACCCATGAAGGCATAAATAAGTAGAACAAATTGATGTTTCCTTGCTCACTCTCTCTCTCTCTCTCTCACTCTCCCCATCTCTCTCTCTAAAATCAGTAAATAAAAAAATTTTTTAAAGACTCTTCTCTTCCCCATCCCCCACTCCTACTCAGACTTGAAGTAGCTGAGACACATTGCTGTCAGATGCAGCTAGCCTTTTTAAATTCAAATATATTCCTGTTGATACCAAGTGTTAGTGATCTGTTTTGGCATCAATGTTACATTTTCTTTCTGAGCTTGAGATTGCTTTTTTAAATATCTAAGTAAAAATATGCAGTTTGGTAGATGAAAAATGTCTTTGAAACTCTGGTCTCTGTGTGTGCGCGCGTGTGTGTGCGCGCGCGCACCACAGAACTGACCACACTGCTCTCCCTCAAGAGGTCACTTTGGCCACCCTTCTCCTCTCTTGCCCAGAGGTAACTAGGAAATGAATGGGGAGGGCCACTGGGTGTAAAGGTTGGACATCACTTGTGACCAGCTGCAGAGTTGGGGGGCAGAAGCCGGAATTGGCCGTGATGTTGGTGGAGATGCGTGGCTGTGACAAGTGGGGTATGATGACGGTGTCGAGATTTAGAAACACTCAGGAAAGGGTTGGACGATGGTAGCTTGAGAGGCAGGGCGGCGGGAAGACTGCTTTAGAACGGGAGTGGTTTGCACGTGTTTTACACTGCAGGGAGGGAGTCAGCCCAGCTGCTGGGTAACTGACAAGCACACATAACAGGACCCAGGGCACCACAGAGCACGGGCTGTGCAGAAGAGAAGGGCCCCTTCCCCCTCCACCCACTCCCTTCCCTCAAAGGGGAAGAGGGAAAGGAACTGCTCTCCCAGGTGGGAGATGCCTGGGGTGACTGGAGTTGATGGACCTGGACTCTGAGGGGGCCGCATCAGCAGAGGGGAAGGTTTGGAGCTGCCGCTTAGGGCCCTGTGGATGGGAACTGAGTGGAGGGGACAGGGAATATGAACAGAACTGAAAACAATTAGTTACTATTATGGTCTCCATATGACACAAATAGTTATTCAAAGGGTTTGGGGCAATAGTCTTTTGCTAGAACTTCCCTCGTGACACTCCCCGCTCCCTTAAACACAAACACACACTCCAACAACACCTTACAAAGAAAAAAGTGGAAAGAGAGAGAGAGAGAGAAAGTCAGCTCTTGGAATCAGAAGGGACACTTCCTTTCTCCACCTACTTAATTATCTGGCTTTTTGAATTAGGGGTGGAAAGCAAACTTGCCTTGTTTCTATTCACAATTCCTCTCTTGAGTTTGCTCCCATTAATGAAGCAGCTCAGTTTGGTCTAGCTAACTGCATGCATGATTTCCAGAAACCACATCACAATGCAGGAGGAATGCAGCCTCCAGCTATGCTACAGCAGCTTAACCACATTGTTTAAAGAGAGGAGCAGGGGCAGCCCAGTGCCTCTGAAATCCATTTAAGATGTGTGAAAACATGAGATTGCAATTCTGACCTTTCCCTGAAGCTGAAAGAACCTACTCCAGGGGGCTGTTTGGAAGACTGCAGCTACAGGCCCGGGCCCATCCTCTGTTCCCAAGCACTCTGGCACTCGGTGGCCCATCAGGTAGGACATCTTGCCTCTGTGTGCCTTCTGTTCCTGATGGGGCACCAGCCTGAAGGCTGCTGGGCATTTTGGGAGGGGAGAGAGAGATTGCTTAAGGAATGGACATCAAGACCAAAAAAGGGAAGAGGGGACATCAAAAGGCAAATAAAGGAAAACCTATGGAAATCACGTGGGTCAAGGTCTAAGGTTACCCACTGCCTTTTCAGAATTGGGTCGGGGAAGAGACTCTACCCCAATGGGCTTTCTGATGCCAACCCAGATGCCAAAATGTTTGAGGCATTGTGGGGTTGGGGAAGGTCATGGAACTTGGAATTTGAATAGCATGACTGAATTTTCACTGCATTTCCTGAGTGTAGATGGTACAGATATAGCAGCTAAGTAAGAGTGCAGTCTGAAGCCAGGGTGCCTCAGTTCAAATCCCAACTCTTCCATTTTCTGTGTGACCTTGGACAACTTACATAACCCCCTTACATCTCAGTTTCCCCATCTGTGTAACTGAGGATAAAAGTACCTAGTCCTTCATGTTATGAGGATTAAATGTGTAGAGCACTTAGCATAGTGACCTTCCCATTATCTGTGCCCAACTGACCTAGCCCATCATCATCCTCTCATTGCCAGTAACTCTTTAAGGGCTTGGAACCTTTGTTTCCCCCTCTGCAGAAAAGGGACTATGGGGTCTCTCTCTTAAGGTGGCTTCAGAAAAAAAACAGATTAGAGAGAATATGACATCTTTGGCCCATGGTAGGCACTTGATATGTGGCCACTGAATCTAAACCTACTGATCTTTCTTTTGCTGAGCCCTGCAAAAATGTGGAGGGCTTGGTTCCTTCAGACAAAATGTGTAGTGACAGAAGACATTTAGCTCACAGTATGGGCTCTGGGCTCAAAGAGAGCTCAATTTGCGTGTCTAGTCTTATTCTCATTCATTTTAAAACCTTGGACAGACTATTGATTCTCCACCTCGGTTTCTTCATAAAGTGGAAAATAATAGTATCTACTGTGAAAATGCAATGAGATAAGGCAGAATCTGGCCCAGAGGAGGGCCACAGAGAAGGAAAGTCATGCTTCTTGAGGAGAGGGGCTCCCCATGCCATCGTACACCTATGAGCACACCTGGCCCACTGGAGGGTGCTCAGTAATTATTCGTGGCCTAAGAGGTGAGGCAGGAGCACATCCATTTCTGAAAGGAGGCATGGCCCAAGCTTTGGTCATGCTGGTGCTCATATCCTCAAAGCCTTCAGTATCAGATGGGTCTTTGTTTTTTTAGCATAATTATTTTCAAGTCTTCTGTCAATGGAAACAAGAGTATTGCTCTGCAAAAAGCTTCTCTGCAGGTGTTCAGGGGTCACTTTTTAAGTCCCAACCAATTACCCTGGATCCCACTCCCTCCTACTTGCAACTGCCAGGAAAGAGGCTTCCCCATGTGACAGAATACCACACTTTGGGGGAAACAGCATGAGTAGGTGTCTTGTTTCTATTAGTTATTCTATTAATTTAAGTCTGACCAAAACAGAAATATAGCCACTAACCTGGACTCTTGCTTTTGGTTGGCAAAGATGCTGAAAGATCCTAATGGGCTTCTACATCCCACTTTGAGAAACCTTTAAATCAAGTTTCCAAGTTACTAAAGCATTAAACAAACTACAACAATGATTTAAAGAATTAAAAAAAAAAAAAACCGGCAACAATGATGATGATGATGATGATGATGCCAGTTAATTGGCCATAGACTATGGAGAGGCACTGGGTTAAACACTTTGCATATGTTAGTGCCGCAGGGTGGCATGCTTTATTGTTTGCATCCAGAAGAGAAGCAAAAGAAACTTCTCCCCCAAGTACAGTCTGCAAAACCCTCCTTGTAATCTGACTGGGTCAGTTTAGGTTGGCCCACACATACAGCCCTGGACCTCTGCCAGGTGCTCACCATCATCTGATTGTCGTGGGCTAATCATGATTTCCATCTGGAATAGGAATAGGATGGGGGAAATCTGGGTTTAATTAAAAGGGAGGAAATGGAGGCTCTACGTTGGCTACACAACCAGCAGTACCCCTGACGTAGGCGCTGAGTAATTACTTGGTGAATGACGTAATAAAGACCAGTGTGTGGCCTGGCTCTCCTAGGAGTTGTCCCAGTGGGGAAGTGTACCGGTAAAGCAGCAGGGCTGGGCATCCTGCAGTGGCTCTCCTGGCACTGGAAGGTCCTCGCAGGAACTTCAGGAACTTCGCACAGGTCTAGGCCCAAGTGGGTCCTTTCCAATCTGATGCTCCTCCTCCTCAGCAGTCCTCTTGCTCAGAAAGGCTGATGGTAAACTTGTCCAGCCACATGCAAGCGTTTCAAGAGTTTTGCAGGCAGTTGTCTATCTCCCCATCTCAGACCACTTCATTGACCTTAGAGAGGGGCTACTACTCTTGTTTGCCTCATGACCCACTCTCTTCAGCGCTCATTCATTTTCAAGAACCAGAGTCTCTCCTTGGAGACAGTTAAAGAATGGCAGCCCCTCTTCCCAAACCTGTGTGTCCTCTAATGAACCCAGCTCCCTTCTCAGGGAGGTGGTGAGGGCAGCTGGTAATATGGACCTTTAGGATCTGATGAGTCTGCCTTACAACATCAGCTCTACTATTGGTTCTTAGGAGGACCATGGGAAAATCACACACCTCTCTGAGTCTTCTTTACCTGTGAAACAGGGTGTTCGTAAATCAAGCACTGCCTTCCCTACCTCGAAGAATGGGCTTTGGAAAACTGCCAGAGTAGGAGAATTTGGACTTGGGGAAATTAAGACTTTATAGAGAATTGGGGGGGCTGGAGGGGGCAACATCACTAGTAAACCTATGAAAGGTCTCATGAATATATATTTTCAGTTTTTCCTAAAATAGAGTAATATAAAAAGGACACAAAATGTCAAGGCCATTTAACACATATTAACACACTAATAACAAGAGCTAGCCAACTCATTTCTATTTACTGTCCCTGGCTTGTGAGATCTCTCTCCCCTTAGGTTGAAAGGAAAATGCAAAAAATTCAGACAGTTGGAAAGAGATTAAGAGGAGTTTGTGGGTTGATTTGTTTGCTCTCAGGTCCAGGTCTCTATCCACAGTGTCATTGTGTTTCTGTTGGTTTGCTTGGGCATTGTTTTATCCTGTTCCCCAAAGACCCAGGCTCAAGGCACCACAAAGAACAAATCCCATGCAGCATCTGTCTACTAGGTCTGCTCCTCCCCTGGGGCTCCCCATCCAGGAAACACTACCACTTACCCAGGCAGCCAAGGAGAAACCTGGGCGCTGGCCCTAACTCCTTCCTCACCCTTGCCCCACCCCTTCAACAGGTCCCCAGGGCCAGTCCTCCATAGCACCCCATGAATTCACCTGCCTCTGTCCATACTCACTCAGGTGTAGTAGCTTAGCTTTCATTATTTATTAAGACCCTTACAAGCACTTCCTGTCTGGTTTCCTCTAGTCCGATCAAACTACACGAAGCAGCCAGGGTGGAGGCAAACCTGTTTTGGTCGCTCTCTTTCTTAAAACTGCTCAGACCCTCTAGCTTCCTCCTTTGAGGCCCCCACCCCAAACCTCCTCTCCCATAAAGCATGCCCTGCATCCTCCCAATTATTCTTCACACTCTATCGATCCCCCATGCTTTTCCACATTGTGTTCCAATTGCTTGAAACATTTCCCTCCACCCCTAACCTGTCTGGCCCCTCTTTGTCCTTAAATAATCAGCTCAGATTTAATCACTCTCTGCCTTAGTTTCTTTACCTTGTAAAATGAGCATAATAATGGTACTTACCTCATAGGCTGTTGGAAGGAATAAACAAGTTAATCCATGTAAAGCATGAAGAACTGTGTCTGGCAGTTTGATCAACGTTAGCTATTATTATCCTTTCCAGGGACCTCTGGCCCTGAACCATACTCCCCATATTGCCCCAAAGTTCCCTCACCACAACCCTTAACAAAATGAAGTCAAGTGGAGTCGCTAGACTTTGCATTCCTTGACAGCCTATGAAGGGTCCTCTTTGCCTCTGTCTCTGCTCAGAATAGGGCCAGGAGCACTAAAGGAACAGTGGACATTAGTTGAATGAATAAATGTTCAGGTCAAGAGGTCCTTTTCTCACTGCCTGAAAGTCATTCCAAATGACTTATGGCAACTCTCTTTCACTAAGATTTCTGACAAAATATCCTGAGACATCTGGATTTCTGTCCCAGCTCTCACTAACCAGAGGCAACCCCATCAACTCGCCCCGTTAGTGGCATGACAGGCAGAGCGACTCTTTGCTTCACTTTGAAGAGAAAAAAAAGAAGAAGAGGAGGAGAAAAATGACTTAGTCATCACTGCCAACCTTGGCAAATAAACATTGCTATTACGTACTCCAGAACTCGAGGAGCAACACATAATTAGGCACAGGTTCAATCAGCAGTGAGAGGAGGGTTGGGTGAGTGCTCCGCGTGTGAGTGGCTCATTTGCACTGCAGAAGAGGTGGGGAGGTTGATTTTCATGCAGATGCTGTCTCTAAGATTCCCAGTTAAATAAACACATTAATATTTTTAAGGCCCAACCTCGGGGAAAAGCTTTTTCTGAGAGAAGGAGCAGGGAAGGTGTGTGGATGTGTTTCCGAGTGGCAGCAGCAGATTTATTATGATTTGACTTGTTTTGTGATTATAGAAGAAATACATATTTTCATTGTGAACACCTTGGAAAACACAGAAAACAATAAAGAAGAAAATAAAAATCTGTACTAATCTTGCCTTACACTTGGTCCTGTCACCCACTGGATTCTCCCTTCCTACATTCAGTAACTCACTCTGTAAATGACCTCATCCAGTTCTGTGGCTTTAAATGCTGTCTTTATGCTCATGATTCTCAAATTAATATCTCCAATCTGCTCCTCTCCACCAAGCTCCAGACTAGACGTCGAAAGACAGGGTCTTGTGGATGCTTAATAGCATCAGGAACTCAACTGGGCTGCGATAAATCTCCTGCTTTCCAGCCTCTCCCCACGAAACTGTTTCCCCTTTGATTTTCCCCTTCTTATTAAATGTCACCATGACACCCAGTTGCTTAAGCCCAAAACTGGAAGTCATACCCTAACCTACACACACATTTTTGTTTCTAGGAAATCTTAACTCTACCCCAAAAGACATCCCAATTTCCTACATGTCTTCCATCTCCACTGCCATCACCCATGTCCCAGAGGCCAATATTTGCTGTATGGAATTTTTGTAAGACCAGTCCCCAGCCCAGGTCCTTGCTTTCTCTGCTTTTTGCGTGTGTGTGTGTTTGCGGGGGGAGGGGGTGGTTTTTTGTTTTTTTGTTTTTTTTTGGTACAGGAGTCAGAATGATATCTGGTTGTTTTCTTAAGATTGATACCTAAAAGTAAAAGCATAAATAATTTCAGGTCTTGATTATATATATATTCAAGTACAGTTCCAAAATCAGGTCCTATTGTTGACTACACCCGCCGTGACTGAGTGTGTGAGTTTTAAGATAGCCCCCTGACATGTACCACATACTTGACTGAGGGCAAGCTTGAATCTCTGCATTGGTTTACCTTTCTACCTCTGCCACTGAATGAAGCAATGATTACTTTTTTGACCATTTCATATCTATACAGCAGTATGAATTTTCAATCTAAGACACGAGTGAATAAAAAATGTAATTTATTTATTTACTTGTTTTTTATTGTTGTTCAAGTACAGTTGTCTCCATTTACCTGCACTACTTTCCCCTACCCTACCCACCCACCACCTCCCACCCTCAATCCTTCCCCTCTTTGGCTTTGTCCATTTTATACATGTTCCTTGATGACCTTTTCCCTTCTTTCCCCCGTTACCTTCCTCCCTCCTCCCCTACAATTACTTATTTTTTAATAGTTTATTGTATTTTTTCCATTACCATTTATCTTTCTTATTATACCTTCTTTCACCCCCACCCATCCCCCTTCATCCTGCCATCATCACATTTGCATGGTAAAAAATGTGACTTTTAAAATACTTTTTTCTCATAATTAAATTTTGTATTTTTCTGGAACCACCACGTTGTGGGGTGGCAGAAAATTCAATCTATTTGATTCTGGATACACTCGACCACTTAGGTTTTTTTGTCCGTCTCCTCAAGTTTAAACTCAGTCCCTGTGGACATTCTCCACCCCATCCTTCTGCTCCTGACCAGGGATTATTGAACTAATGGAGGCAGTGGGTTGGGGTGGGGATGGGCTTTCCAGGATCTGGATTACAGCGGTCATCTGGCCTTTCCCGAATCAATTCCAGGTGTCCATTGGTCCAGGTGATCCATGTCTGACCCCCCTATCAACCATTGCTGTACCCTTTGGGGGCCACAGGAAGATTCCAGACACTCCTCCACGACAGTGCAGGGCCATCAAGACAGAAAGATCAGCCCTGGGCTTTCTATGGAATTTCCTCGCTACTTCTACTCCACCATGCCGCCTCGCTTGAGTTGTACTTGGGAAATTCTGTCCAGGTCCTCTCTGCAAACTTTCCAAACCTATCCAAGTGCTTTACCATTTCCTGGCCGAGATTCAGCTCATCCAGGGAGGAGAGGATTAGCGAGTGTGGTAGACATGGCACCACGCTGCTACCTTCGTCCTTCTTCAAAAAAGGCCTTGCTGCCCTGTTGCAAGGCGTGACTGCAGTCAGCAGGTGGTCTCTAGCTGTCGGCTTCTCCCAGAGGCAGGAAGCCACCTTGCCCTTGCGGAGCAGTGTGTATATCTGGTGACTGGGTAAGGTGGATGTCAAGGTCCAGCCATTCTACCTCACACAGAATGACTTGAGTGAGTAATATTTGCTCCACAGTTTCCTGTGGGCCAAGGCTTTGTTAGGCTTCCATCCCAATTCAATTCCCATTTCCACCCAAGTCTGCTTTCTTTCCTTCCTTTCTTAAGTGTTCATTCTTCAGCAGCATTTTGCACCCTGAACTTTATCTCACAGTTTACTTGCAGAGCACCCAATCTGCAACATTTGTGAAGACGAACCATGTTCAGGGTCCCTTCTGTGGCACACTCACTGCAGCTGTCTGGCTTCTCCCTGGACCCCTCCCTCAACCTCTTAGCTCTGCCCTGGAGTCTCCAGGCTCAAGAGCACTAGCATTAACTTTTAAACTATATACTTTTTTAACTTTTATATGTTTCTTTATATTTGATATATTTTAAATATATCATCATGCCATCTTCCCAAATCTATTGTAAATAGCACAGCACCTGGCTTCTGGCACAAGAAAAGCCATGCTTTTCAAACTCACAAACCTTTTCTATCAACCCAAGTTGGGTTTTTCTTTTTCTTTTCTTTTCTTTTTTTTTTTTTTTTTTTGCCAGTACTTTGAAGAGGCTCTTTTGAAACTCAAGATTGAGAACTGATGTCTTTGTTCTTTTTTGTTTGGCTGTGGCCTGCCTTCCTTGAGGCAATGAGCTTAGATTTCCCTACCTGGGGCCTGAAAGATAGAAGGCCCCCATGGTCTATTATAAATGTGGAGGCTGTGTGTTGGGGAGACATGGAAATGCTTAGGTTAATGCAAAATCTCCTGTCTGCCAGAAAAAAACACCACTGAAAACATTCAGAGCTCAAGTCCGTGCTGGTTCTACACCCCAGACATGAACAGCTAAGCCATAGGAAGGGTGCCAGCTCCCTAAAAATCATTATTCTCAGTGCATACAGTAAAAAGATGCTTTACTAAGAAACTGGAAATAAATTTTGTCCTGAAAAATATATGGAAGTTCATCTGAAGGAGACAGAGCAGCACTCAGAAGAGTAGGGCTCTATTACATCTCAATAGACACATGCATTGTCCAGAAGATGGAGGTAGAAATGCGACAGCAAGAGAAAGAGTCCCAGAAGCACATGTGGACAATGGTATTGGAAAGTCCTCCCCTATTGTGTCGGTTGACAGATGCCAAACATCTGTAGCATTTTGTGACTGCGGTGGCCCTCAACGAACCGCACTCTGCTTTGTCCCTTTCTTTGAATCTGGGCTGGTCCTGTGACATGTTTTAACCAATAGACCACAGAGGAAGAACTGGCCATGCCAGTCCTGGGCATGAGGCTTAAGAAGATGCCTGTCAACTTCAACTTTTATACTTTTAGGAGCCCCAAGCACCGCGTTAGGAGTCTAGCAGCAGTCCTGGGAAGACATTATGGACAAGCCATGTGGAAAGAGAGGAGGCCCAGCCACCCCAGAATGCCGACTGAGCCCAGCCCCCACCGGCCCGCCAACAAAAACAGCCATGTGAGTGACCTCCAGTCAGACCAGCAGAACTGTCCGGCTGAGTGCAGCCCATTTTGAAGAATTATATGAATCAATATAATGTTTTCTGTTGTAAGCCACTAACTTTGGGGGTGTTTTGTGGCACAACTTCAGTTAACCAAAAGGAGGTTGTAGCTTACAGATTTTACATCTTTAGGGCAGGCCCTCCAAATTATGAAATGAATTCATCAGACATCTTATTTAATGCCAATAAATGTTCAATGCACCTTACTCCCTCTGTGCTAATTCCAGGCTCACCCAGCAACCTTCCCACCCTTCCCAATTCCTCAGCCCCTGCCCTACCAGGCAGTTCTGACTAAGGGAAAGAAGGTCTAGTAGCAAACTGTTGGGAGCTCTCTTCCCGGCTTGCAGAGGCTCACTTCTCAGTATGTCCTCACATGGCCTTTCTCCAGCGCATGGTGGGCCAAGAGGGAGGCCAAGGACACAAGTCCTACTGGGTCAGTGCCCTACCCTATGACCTCCTTTAACTGCAGTCACTTCCTTATATGCCCTAGCTCTAAATGCAATCACACTGGGCAGTGAGGGCAGCGGGGTAGGGCAACAACATATGAATTTGGGGGAGACATATTCAGTATATAACAGTGGGTAAAGACTTAGACCAGCTACGTAGTAGAGGGGAAGGGCATTGAGGAAGTTCCTGTTTAGTGGCCATTATTTTCTGTGACCCCAGGTACAAGACCACCTATTGATGATGATTGGGGTCTGGAGAAGCTGGAGGCAGAGGAAAGGAAGATGGTTTTGGCACAGAGCAAGGGAAGGGGGAGGCAGTGGAAGTGTTGGCAGGAATGCTTGAGAGCCCTATTTGCAGGTGAGTGCATAGAGCTGAAATAAAGCTACTCCAGGGCACTGTTAAGCACTTTAATTTGGGAGCCATCAATAGTTCAGGAGCAGGAACCAAGAAAAGAGAGCAATGAATTTATCCCAGGTAAGGAGTGTGTGTGTGTTGAGGAGGGGAGGAGACGAGGGGATTGAATGTACTGGAAATAAAGTCCATGGATCCAGGCTATGTGAGTAAAAAAGCAAAAATGAGATGGGATTTAGTGGGAGTGAAAATTTAGATGGGATCAGAAATATTGGGATAAAAGTAAAGAGAGGGCTTAGGAGTCCCTTAAAAACAGCCTGTCATTTCACAAGGATTCGTGAAGGCTCATGGCTGCATTTGTGTCTGAACCTGATGAAGCTGGGGTGGTGGCTGCTTGGTCGACCCCCTTGCATACTTTGTACCTGTCTCTCCCGGGGTGGGCTGCTTCGCCTGCACACTCACCTGTTGCCTCGTTTCGTTACAAAGCCATACAGCTGATGGGAGATTTGTATGAAATTGTATTTATAAAGAGAGGCTCCTTAAGGAAGAACAATTCTTGAGAATTTCACCGAGTCCAAGAGACACATTTCTTTTTTTTTTTTTTTATAATTCAATAAATTTTTTTTATTACTTTATTGTTGTTCAATTACAGTTATTTGCATCCTCTCCCTCCCCTCTCCTTCACCCCCCTCCCCCCTAGCCTCCCACCTCCCCCTTAGCTCCCTCCATGTGTCCTCTACAGTGATTCCTGAAAACGCCTCTCCCCATTGTCCCCTCCCCACTCCCCCACGGCCATTGATAGACTGTTCTTAATTTCAATGTCTCCGTCCATGCCCTGCTTGCTTTCCAAGAGACACAATTCTTTATCAGAGGGAGGTGACAAGCTAAGGTGTTTGTCATGTAATAATTGCAGGTCGGTGCTGGGAGAATTCTTCCTAGATTGTCCCCAGTCATGCCCATATCCCAGGCATAGTTTTGAGGCCACTAGCTCATCTTGAAAACAACTTCCCTTCCAGGGCCGTACTGCAAGGGCTAGTCACAATTACTGTTGAAGCGCCCAGCTAACGCAGGTTTCTTTGAGGCCGATCTTTTTAAGGGTGACCTGGGATATTACTGCTTTAAATGAAGCTCCTTTAGTTCCCATTCAGAGCCACGGAGGAAAGCAGAAAGATGCTTGTGTGCATGAAGGAGCAAAAGGTCGATGCCCGTGTCAGAAGCAGCTCCTGGGTCTAAAGCAGCAGTTCTCAAGCGGAAGGCTTGTTGAAACATTGGTGGCTACAGTCCAACCCCAGAATTTCTGATTCAGTCGTTCTGAGGGGAGCCCAATATTTCCACGTCTAACAAGTTTCCGGGTGCTGCTGCGGCTGCTGCCAAGGAGACCACCCTTTGAGAGTCACTGACTTAAAGAACTACAGACCTGACCAGCACTGCTCCTCACAGAGCCCTTTTCACAGACTCAGCTGTACTTTCTGTCGGCAGAGGAAGACATTTTTCATTTCATGGATTAGTGAGGACCGTTGTTCCTTCTTTCCCAACCAGTGGCCAGAAGTGAAAGTCACTGGCCCTTAGTGATTAAGCCCCAGAGCTGGCTCGGCCAGTCATCCAGAGAAGAGGGTTTAATCATGTATCTAAATGAATGGATTTGATCAGAAACAGAGTGAGCTGTTTCTGGAATGATTGTGGTGAGGAAGCAGTGGTCATGCTCCCCAGTAGAGAGGCAGTCAGGAGCAGTTTTCTTGTCCGGGCTGAGTTCAAAAGGGCTTTGAGGGGTTAGAAACAGAGCCAATCAGAATAAATCTTTTTAAAGCAGGAAAGTCAGCACTCCTGACAGGGAAGGGTAAAGGGAATGTAAAGTGTTGCCACCTGGCTTCCAAACCTCCTCCTCATACATGATAATGACAAAACTTGTGAAGTTGAGTCCAACTTCCACTATAGAAACTACAAATGCCAGGCACTTGCCCCTCCCAGCCTTGCCTGGATTTAGGGGACCTGATGGAGACTCTGCCCATTGGTGCAGTGACTTCAGACTCCACCAGATGTTAAGGATCTAAGGATCATGAAAATCCACCCACCAAGGGGTGAGGCAATTCCACTGAGTTTCTAGAATCATCTGGGGCAGCTGTCTAAGAGACATCACAAGGCATGATGGTGGTTTCAGGTGTGCAAGCCACGGGAGTTAACGCCGAGGAAAGGCCACATGGGTGCATTCACCAGGCCAGTGCTGGGCCTAGGTGGGTGCTGGTATTTCTGCCTCTAGCCTAGTGCCAGAGCCGTGGTTTTTTTTGTTTTTGTTATTTTATTAAGTTTCCCTTCCAGCTAAGAACACTGGTCATTTCAGAATAAGTTCCAAATAAACTCTGGAATCAAAAAACCTAGATTGGAGTTCCACTCTTCCATTTTTTGTGTTATTTGAAGCAATTCTCTGAGCCTTAATTCCTTAACTTGTAAAAAAGAAGGAAGAGTAATTTCTACATAAAGGTAGTAGGGGAATAAGAGGACATAACTACGTGAAAAGGCTTTGAAATCCCTATCAGCCTAAAAAACTGTGAGTTTCTATTTTTATATAAATACGAGCTAACAGACATGACTTCTCTGTAACAGGAGCTTTATTTTGGCCTTTTCTCAAAAATGACCGAGCCCTTCCTGCTCGCTGATCCTCAGTACCTCAGAATGTCCCTACTTTAAGCATTGTCACAATGAACTTCAACTAGTCGTTTACTAATCTGTCTTTCCCACTGGACTATGACTTCTTCAAGGGCAGAGTCTGACTGACCTTTTATTTTCCTTCTGATGGTACATAGTAAGTTTACAATAATTATCAGTTGCATGAAAAAATTAAAAGAAAAAAACAACAAAATATGTGCTGAAACCGTTCGTGAGTGTATCAGGAAGTCTCCAGCTCCCATGCAGCTCTCCCTGTCTTCCTCTGCAACCCTTGTTGAACCGCAGCGAAAGGCCCCAGCGGACGAGGGAGCGATCAGATGGAATACGCTCCTGGCGAGGCTCCTGGTTGTCCTACAGGTGCGAGTGATGGACACAGCGGAGGAAACGCGTCTTAATTGGTAGCGTGAAAAACATCTCCCAGGTGCTAGGTTGGGTTGTAAGTGCCATCTGTCCTGCCACAGAGGATTAAAGGGAAGAATACCTTTCTCTGGGTTCTGGGGACAGTGTCGGCATCAAGATGAGCTGTTGATATTAACTTGTCTGTGCTCCACCTGGATAATTGCAGGCAAGGGAATCTGTCTAGGGTTTCCATTTGAAGTCAAATGGATGATGCAGTGGCAGGTCTCCAGTTCCCAGGTGTTTGGTTGCCTTTGGTGAAGGTAATTCTGAGGAGAATGAGAATTAAACCTTTGGGGGGGGGGCTATCCTGGAAGGTTTTATGTCAATGTACTCCACACTATTTGATGTTTGATCTCCCAGCAGTAGAAGAAATGAAATTCACTTCTTTATTCCGGCCCTGTCTTGCCTTAAATGTCCTCTTTCGTTTGTTTATTCACTCCACAGTTACTGAGTTCCCATGAAGGGGCCAAACCCTGGGTTGTTGGGTCCTAGGGCACCGAGGAAGAGATGACATTGTTTCTGAACTCAGGAAATCCACCGTCTTGAATGGGAGGTGGGGGAGGGGAACATGGAAACAAAGCACAACATAAGGTAGTGGAAAATACAGTAGAGGCATGTACAAAAAATTCTGGGGAAATTGGGGTTCAGGGAGAGAGAATCTTCCATCCAGGGATCGCAGCCCCTGTGGTCTTATTTTCTGTCCATCCTCTTTTAGTCTGTCTGTGAACTGGCTCTCCCCCATCAGCGAGGGCCAGCAATTCCCTTCGGTCTAAGCTAGTTTTGCTTTGGGTTTCAGGCACATACAACTCAATGAGTCCTGACTCAAACAGGGGTCACTTAAGGCCATTCAGGGAGACCCACATTTGAGTTTCGGTTTCTTACCTAAAGGAGGGCTGGATGCTCCAGACAGGGAATGGCGCATGCAACGCTGAAAGAACAGGACTTCTTTGGAAATGCTGAGATGTTCGTATAATTATCTTTTTATCACACAGTCCAGAGAGTTGTAAACATGCACAAGTTTAAGATCCTCTGCTTTAAAGAACCCCCAGCTTGTCAGGTGGGTACTAGACTTATCGGGGGATCACTTGTAAGGTACATAAATGTCTCATCACTCTGCCATATGCCTGAAACTAATATAATATTGTATGTCAACTGTCGCTGAAAAATAAATTTAAAAAAATTTAAAATACCCAACTATTCACATCTCAAGAGTCTCCCAACTTTGTTCCTTTATCAAGGCAGATATTCCAAAACCTTCATACCTGTTACACATCACACTGGCTCTATTAAATTCAAAATTCTAACCCTGTATCTTTGGCTTTTACAGTGACTGTAAGCTTCTTGAAAGAAGGGCTAAACAATTAATGTATCTAATTATTCTTACTAAATTAAGGGACTGCCTTTCCTGAGACAGGGCTGGTGCCTGTGGCTGGGATGATGTTTTTCCCTGACCCCAACAAATGAAGTCAGTGAATAACGAATCTGCATACACAAGTGTTAATGCTTGGGTTTTATTTTTGAGGTGGCATTATATACTTTCATGATGATCACAATTAATGCCCTTTTGCTTAAACCACGCATCAACCTCATGCCTTAAAAGTAAATAAAACTCAATGAAGAACAGCAGCCCCATTTCAGTAATAGTAATAAAAATAAGAACATCCATTTATTATGTCATTTCTCTGTGTCCAGCTCAATGCCGGATGCTTACATGCTTGATCCAATTTTGTTTTCCAAACACCCATGTGATAAGTATGGTCATCCCCATTTTAGAGGAGCAGAAACTGAGGCCTCAGAGAGTTTAAATAATTTGCCTGCAGCAAGTAGACACCCGGGTAGGAAGCCAGCTGTTTCCTAGCCACCAACTTACATCTCTGCCTCTCCAACTTCCTCATTCTCCGGCTCCCAGATCTCTTTCTGATTGGTGTTCACTTCTGAGGGGGTGGAGTGAGTTTCTGACCCTTTGAGCTTCCACACTGGGAGCTCTGGCAAAGAGGTCGGGAAGAGAGGGAATGGCTGTTAGGAAGGTAGTCAGCAGCAGCTGTCCCGTCCGAGTCATGTGGGACAAGGCTGGAGAAACTGGAAGCATTGACTCCAGAAGGGACACTAATGAAGAGGGCATGCTTACTCTCTTCAAGCATCCGAAGTCTCTCCTATGAGTGGCTTTAGAAAGTAAAGCTGGGCCTGGCTGGGGTAGCTCAGTGGATTGAGCGGGGGCTGGGAACCAAAAGGTACCGGTTCGATTCCCAGTCAGAGCACATGCCTGGGTTGCAGGCCAGGTCCCCAGTGAGGGCCATGTGAGAGGCAACCATACATTGCTCTTTCTCTCTCCCTTCTCCTCTCTCTAAGAATAAATAAAATCTTTTTTAAAAAAAGAATTTAAAGCTGGGACGACGGTGGAGATTTCAGTAGGAATCTTCAGACACCGTACACTGACGAGAACCGTACACTGAATGGGGGAAGCACACAATGTGTTTAGACACAGATGGGAGGTGGTGGCCCTGGGAAGTGGAGGCGCTCCGCTTTCAGACTGGCCTGAGTGGGACCAGCGCTGTCACATCTGAGCTTTGAGACATGGAACAGATGATTTAAACTTCGAGTGTCTCTGTCTTCATTAAAAAATTAGCCAAGCCCTGGCCAGCTGGCTCAGTTGGTTGGAGCTTTGTCCTGTGCACCAAAAGTTTGTGGTTTCGATCCCCAGTCAGGGTAAGTGCAGGAGGTGGCCAATCAATGTTTCTTCCTTGCATTGATGTTTTTCTCTCTCAAATCAATAAACATATCCTCAGGTAAGGATTTAAAAAATTTAAGCCTAATAATACCTATTTTGCAGGCTTATTATAAGAATTAGAGGTAATCCATGTTCAGAACCACCATAGAGCAATGGAAAAAATAATACTATAATCATGATCCTGGCATGTGCTGCTCCCTTTGCACAGCCGTTGTACATTCAAGGATCAAATGCAAAATGTATCACCTGGAGATGTCCCACTGGGGTACAAAGGCCTTTATTAGCCACAACTTCCCCAAATGCAAACAATTTTCTTGGTGATTCCAGGACAACACTCTTGAGAGCAGCACTGATCAGTGGGTAGTAGGAGTCTTTTTACAGGAACTTTTCCTTCCTGTCTGTTGTGGGAGGGAACAGAGGTCCCATATTATCTCCAATAAGGGACAAAGTTCCTCTTTGATGTAACCACAGCCAGTCTGTTATCTACCCTCGATTTCTGTAAAATTCTCACCACTGAGTTTACAGTTGATTGATTGTTCATTCCACATACTGTAATTGCTTCATTAGAGGCTTCAGATGGTTCATTGTGTTGGCAACTTCCTGTAAAACTGTCTGCACAATCAGGGCCAGACACATGCCACTTGAGTCATCAGGAACTGAAGCATTTGTTTGTTTGTTTATTTGTGTGTGTGTGTGTGTGTTTGTTTTCACGAGGCAGCATCTCACACGGGCTTTCATCCGAGGCTGGGTGAGAGCCTTCCAGATGGGGCCAGCACACGGACAGGCAGATCCCCCCACCCAGTGATCTCAGCATCGCGGGGCGCCACTCACCGTCCATTGATCAATGACTCCCTGATTTCCTTCTCCAGCCCCTTCTGTCTCACGAACTTCAGAATGAGATAGGCAGATGCTTCCAGATAGCCCCCACCGTCACTCGGGTTACCCCACAGGCATCTCCAAGTCAACATCTGCAACACTGCATGCATGACCCCCACTGCATGCTCGCTCCCCTGAAAGCTGTCTTCTCTCCTGGTCCTCGTATCAGCAAACATCACCACCCACCTAGCAGCACGACCTCTGCTTGTCGTCCCCTTGTCCATCGTTTCTGTCCTGCTCTGCACCCCACCACCAAGCCCCATGAGCCCTCCGCCCACCCCTTGTTTCTGATTGGGGCCACGCCCTCATTTGCACACTCGCTTCCTTGACCTAAGCCACTACTGTTTCTTCCATGGATGAAGGCAGCAGCTCCAGCCCACAGGAGCAGAGCCGTCTTTCCAAACCTCAAGTCTGATAACATTCCTGCTCGTGTGAAGCCCTTCGAACGCCGTCCAATGTCCTCAGAGAAAAAAAATCTTAGCTGACCATGTTAAACCTGATTATGCTTTTTTCTTAGCACCTTGTAATCTTTTCCCTAAAAAAAAAAAAAAAAATTCCTTATTTCTCAGAACCTCCTCTACCGCTTGATGTCAGGGGCCACGTCTTTCTCACCACCGCGTAACTCCGTGATGATCAGGCTGCCGGCAGGCCACAGGGAAGGGGCTGAGGCACCATACACAGGAGCCACGAGAGAACAGCTAGGAGGTATTCCTGTGGGCCGCTTCTCCTGTCCTATTCCAAGATGACTTCCGGCAGGAAGAGAGGAACCCTTGGAAAATCAAACAAGGAAAACACAACACATCTGCCTCCCCCGAGAATGGGATACAAGGCCGCACAGATGTTCCTCTCCAGACTCAGCTCCACCAAATCCTACCCTCACCTCCCATCTCTGTCACCCTGCGGTCTGTGCTCGGCGACAGGAACTTTTTCTGTTCCCCCAACTCCCTGCACCACCGTTGTTTCTGCATGCTGCTCTCTACCAAAAAGGCTCTTCCCTCCTTCCCCACTCGGAGAAATTCTGTTCATCCTCAAAAAATCAGCTCACTGGCCACTGCTGCGGCTCCCCCAGGTAAAGGCAGCTGCCCCTCCCTTGTCTTAGCCTGACCGCCCTAGATAACACGTGTGTTCTCTGGCATAACTGTTTGGCTTCGCCGTTTATGCAAAAGCAGATAAAGCTTAAGTAAATGGACATGGTTGTGTTCCACTAAAACTTTATTTATGCACTCCAGGATTTGAATTTCATATATGTTTCATGTGTCACAAAATACACTTAAAAAATTTTCCCCAACCATTTAAAAACATAAAAACAATTCTTAGCTCACTGATCCCTAGCCTAAACAACTACAAGAAACTCTGATAGTAATTCTTTTTTTAAACACGTCTCTCTTCTCAAATTCCTCCTGACTGTCTCAGACACGGGGTCCATAATATTTATTTTATTCTCCAACACCCCCTTCATGTTGCCCACCTCAGGGTCTTTTCACTTGTTATTCCCTCTGCCTGGAATGTGTGTCCCCATATGGCTGCTTCTTCACTTCCCTAAGCCCCTGGCTGAAACTGTGACAACCCTTCGGTCACTCTGTATCCCCCTTCTTCTGCTTAATCGCTGCCCTTAGCACACATCACCATCTAAGCAAGCACATCTTTCCCCCATTTATCTTGTCTATCATCTTGCCCCCATTAGAGAGTCAGCTACATGCAGGCAAGGACTTCTGCTCTGTTCACTGCTGTAAACCCAGAACCTAGAAGGGTATGTAGCACACAGTTAGAGCCAAGCAAATATTTAGTCCGCCTAGTCATTCATCCAAATCATTCACAAACACCCAGCACGGAGTAAATTCTCAAAAATAAAAAGTGGGGGTGAATAGAGAGGTGAGCTATGTAATCTTTGCCCCGCTCTTACAGTTGGGGGTTTGTAGAAAATCTCTCTCACTTTCCATGGACTTGGTACAGGGCAGAACAGGCCCTTGCCTTCTCTCCCTGGCATCCCTGCTAAGGACAGATCTATGCTGAGATTTCTTTGAGGTGTGAACTCCTGACCCTGCTCCCTCTGGAGGGCCGAGCTCAAGGCTCTCAGGGAGAAGGCAGGACATGCCAGTGCACAGGAACCAGCCTCAGACGGGAGCAGCAGATGGAGCTGGGGACAGCTCAGGGAGGAAGGCATGAAATTCTGGCAGAAAAGGCAGAAGGTGTGTGCCAGGGCTCCTGGGCGGGCTGGCAGAGGAGGACCGGCTTCTTGTTAAGTTAATTGAGGTAATTTTTGCTGCCACCTTTTGGATAGTAATAAAATTCTCCTATCAGCCACTGGTCCTATCTCTACTGCCTGCCACACTTCATTGTAAAGAGACAGTGCTCTAAATTTAGCTCCATTTATTTAGCTATTCCTTAAAATTTTGTCACTTGAAAAATAATTATAGGATTTCTCTGACAACTATAGTACATGGAGTGCGCCAAATTATAGGTATAATTTGGAGATCCAACTGAGATCACCAAATAAAATTGACAGCAGCGGCCTAATTCCAGAATAATCCATATGGCATCTGAAGAGGCTGTGATTCTTAAGCCCTTCTCCTTAATCTGCATATTGAGCCAAAAGGTCAAAGGAACCAAAAGAAACTAGAGAAAGTGATCTCTAAGTCAAGGTATAAACCCCAGAGGAGTCCAGCCTCCTTCTGCTGGGGAGAGCTGGGAAGACCACCCTCCCCCGAAAGGTCGGACGTGCTCTTCCCAAGTGCAGAGTGTCAGCCTGGGCCTCCCTCTGTCCTTCCACCCAGCCAAGAGCCTGACATCCATAGGTGACCTCTAGGATTGAAGAGTTTTATTCTTTTCTTTAAAAAAAAAACTCTCACCCTGACTGGTGTAGTTCAGTGGATTGAGTGTCATCTAGCAAACCAAAAGGCCGCCAGTTCGATTCCTGGTCAGGGCACATGCCTGGGTTGCGGACCAGGTCCCCAGTTGGGGGGCAAGAGTCAATTGATTAATGTCCAATCTCAGATATTGATGTTTCTCTCACTCCCTTTCTCCCTCCCTCCCCCTCACTCTAAAAAATAAATAAGTGAAATATTTTAAAAAATGAATTCTTGAGTTTTCTGTGATTATAAACTGTAGAAAGCAAAGTTAGCTTTCCAAGGGAAAAAAAAATGATGCCTGGGAGGAAAAGAATGGGTTCCTCTGGGAAGCGATGGCCCCACTCAGCAGGGCCCTGGTGGACATAAAAGCCACAGAGAGATGAATAATTCTGTTTCTGATTCATCCCACAAACAGTGCTGTGCTCCTGCCGAGCGCCCACTTTGGTACAGTCCCTGGGGACACACAAGCAAATCAGAGGGAGAAGGCAGATCTATTCAATCTAAAACCTCTGTGGATACTACAGAAGAAGGGCCCAGGGAACTGGTGAGAGGTGGCGCCGCCCTGCTGGTGACCAGTGATGTCTGTGGGTTTCCTCCTCTTTAAATCAGACTCCTTTCTTCTCTCATGGTTCATCACAGCATTTCAGGTAAGAAGAGTAAAGGGCTCTCGTGCCAGGTATCTTTCCCTGGGGTTCTGGGTGGAGTCTAGGGTCCAGGGCTGTAGCTAAGCCTTCCCACAAGAACCCTGGCACATCCGGTGGCCTACAGTACCTCCAGCATGAAGGCAGCCAGTTGGGCCAGTTGAAAAAGCTCTTCCAGGATTTCTATTCCAACCTCTGTACTTGTCAGAGTTGCTGATGCAAGCCCAGAGCAGTTAAGTGACCTGTCTAGGCCACAGAGCAAGGCGGTGGCCACGTGGTGAAAAGGATCCAGTTCTTTGCGTCTTCGTCCGGGACTACCATTTTTAAAGCAGTTCCTGGGCCAATGGAAAAAGAGCTGGCTTTGGAGCCAGCTGCTCTTAGATTTGAATCTAGACCCTGCCGCACAGGCTTGGGCCCATCTCTCAAAGCCGCTGTTTCCTCTCTAAAGTGAGGCCAATGCATGGTGTGGTTATAAGAATCGAATGATGCAGCCTCAGGGAAAGGCTTTGTAAACTGTGAAGTGCTGACTGAATACTGCTTTTTGTCATATCTTCTCACTCATGGCTCAGATCCCAAACGGGCCCAAACTTCTGACTTCATCTCTAAGCAGAACGGCACAGTACAGCACAGGAATGGTCCCCAGAGCTGCAGAAGGCAGAAAGAAGGCCCTTGAACCCTCCCACTGCTCGCCCCTCTCTCTGTCCCCTTCCTCTCTCTCAGACTGTGCCTGGGTGTAATGAGCTGCAAAGCTCTCTGTCCACTTTTTCCAGTGACTCTGAGGCCCAGGCTGGAAAGCCAGGGGCAGCTCCTGAGCATTTGACCAGTTCTTTCCGGCTCATGTGGACATCTCAGCTCCCAGCCCTTCCCAGGGTTTAGGACGGGCAGAGGACCCTGTCCTTGGGCTGCCTGGCTCCCATAAAACCAGAAACTACCCTGGATTCTGGAAAGGGTGACAGCCATCCCAGCCACCTTGGAGGGCCCCAGACGGGGATGGCTGCAGATAGCCTTCCTAACCAGTGACCAGCCTTAACCACAAAATTAGTATTCACTGAGCACCTACTGTGTGTCAGGCACTTCCCCACACACAGTAAGATTGGTCCTCCAATACCTGCTGAGTGAGAAACAATTACTCCTGTTTTACAAATGAGGAAACCAGAGTCCAGAAAGGTTGTGAAATTTGCCCAAGTTATTAATAATAGCCACGATGAGTGCTTTTAATAAGGCAAATGTTTCGTGTGCATCCGCTCCCCCAGATCTCACCAGAATCTCCCGCCTCACAGACGAGAAGGCTGGAATGCAAGCAGTGACTGCCTGGCAGTCCCACAGACAGCGGGTGGCGGATCTAGAGTCAAACCCAGGGCCCAGTCGCGGCCTCCCGCTCACACAGGCTGCCAGCGGCCACTGACGCAGGCCCCTGGTGCTAATCCCGGCATGGTGCCAGGGGGGTTCTCGCTGCAGCGTCACCCAGGGGGTTTTTCAAACTAGGTGGTCAGCCTCCACCCCCGAAGATTCTGCTTCAGCAGATCTGGGACGGCTGTGTGGCTGTGTCTATGCCGCACCTAGGTGCTTCCCGTCGCTGCTTGCCTGATGCCAGCGTCTCTAATGGGAAGGCCTTGCCGGTCTCTTTCACCCTCAGCTTCGGTCCTCACCACAATTGCCGCGGGCCTTGCCCCCACCACTGTGAATTCAGGGGCCACTTTTAGGCTCACCTCGACTGACCTCTCAGTGGCGAGCAGCACCGGGGACCACTTCTCCTTCACAAAACTCTCTCCGCAACAACCCTTTTCTCATGGTTTTCCTGCCACCACTCTGGCCTCTCCTTCCTGACTTCAGATGGACTTCTATCCCTTGGACCTTGCTGGTCTCAGAGCTCTTTGCTCAATCATCTGCTTTTGCCATTTTCCTCACCCCGGATGACCTCATGCACCCCGTGGCCTCAGTCACTGCCTTTGTGTAGGTGATGCACGTCACCTGCCCAGAGCTCCCCTGGAGCCCCAAGTGGCAGGTACCTCTTGATTATGTCCACCTGACTGTCCCTGGAACCTCAAACATGGTGGCAGCATGTCCTTAATGGAACACAACCTCTTCACCTGTTCCCCTGGCACCTTGTCTCTACAGAGGGTCACTCTTGGTCACCGAAGGCAGAAAACTGCTGGTGTGGGGGGCAGGGGTATATCCCTAACCGCTCCTGTGTTCTGTCATTACCAAGGGATACGGACTCCGGCTTCTAAACCTCTCAGAAGCACCCAGCTCTCCATCTCTAAGGCTACTGTCCCAGTTCGTCCTCCCTCGGTGCCTGGCTGCATTATTCTTGTGCCTTCCCGGCCAGGCTTTCATCCACCCAACCTCCTCTCCACCCAGTAGCCAACCAATCCGGCCATGCTACTTCCTTTCTGAAAACCATTAGGCATTTCCCTATTACCTTCCAGCATAAAATCCAACCCTTTTATCTCTTGCCCAAAGTGCTTCCTGAGGGGCCAGAGTTTCCCTTTCAGGCTCGTCTCCTGCAGCTCCTCACCCAGCAGCCCTACCGAGGCTCACGCACTTAGGCCTGCGCACAGTTCTGGGGAAAGTGTGCGTGTTTTGATATCTTTGTTGGTGCCCTTCCTTCTGGCGGGAAGACTATCTTGTTCTCCAAGTTCATCCTTCAAGTCTCCCTAGGGAGGTACCTCCTCCAGAAGCCCTTTCTCACCACTGGCTTTGGGTAGGTGTCCTTCCCTCACCTTCTATGGCACCCCATGCTTCCCTCCCTCCAAGCCCTTACCACCAAGCCTGAGCTATAGCAGCCTGGTCTTCCTTTCCCACCAGTCCACAAGGAACATCCAGTCTCCTTCACCTTCCCCTCTCCAGGGCCCAGGAGGTACCAGTGGCATTTAATAGGTATCTGTGGACCAATAATGATAAAAATAACAGCATACACTGAACGTTCATTGCGGACTTAGATAGCCAGGTACTGTGCTAAGTGCCAGGTACTGCGCTAAGTGCATGCATTATATCATTTGACCCATACAACCACCCTAGAGGATAGCTTATTCTTGCTTCCATTTTGCAGATGAGGAAACTGAGGCATGAGGACATTAAGTAACTTGTCCAAGGTCACATGTTTAGTCAGTGACAAAGTACAGACCAGAACCCACCGCCCAGTCAAGTGAATGAAGAAGTAGCAACTTTAGGAGGCAGAGGGCCTAGAGCTTCTGCTCAGAATTTAGACAGGGGCACATTCAGGTAGGAGTGTTCATATTAACTGTGTGACCCTGAGAAAAAGTCACTGGGAAATGAACTCTGAGTTCATCCCAGGGAAGAGAAGACCGTTAGCTCTGAGAACTAAGCAGCCACCACACAGCTCTGAGGGCCTGAAGTCACTATATTCCTAAGAAAAACAAGAAGAGAAAGGCTGACCTCATTAGCCTCCCAGTCCCCAGCCCAGCCCTCCATCCTGGTCACGCTGCCCACTGAGTGGCTCCCAGCACCATGCCACTTCCCTGGGAGGGCGGTAGCCTGAGAACCACAGACCCCACCACTTCCTCCAATTACCCCCAATTCCAAGCTACACCAGGAACACAGGAACACTCGAGGGCAGAAAATGGCTTGAAATCTGTGTGCAGGAGAGGCTGGGAAGGCTGAGGAGAGCAATTTTTGTTTCACCCCATTCCTTTGTATAATATTGTATCCTTCTGACAAGTCCGAATAATACAGCTTAACTTCCCCAATTGCTGCCTTAAGAGAAAACAGTGAAGACCTATCTTTAATGTCAAATGAACAATGGGCATCCTTCCAAGGAGGAAAATAACTTGCTTTGAAAGAGTTGGAGGAGAAAAGTGCAAAATGTTCCAGCTTAACGTGAGGGGGGAAGGAAGCCGGCAGCTGTGTGCTGGCACATCGGCTCCCCGGCTGCAAGACGAGGGCGGCCTCCGCCAGCCTTGTCTGTCTGCTGGTCCACAGGCATGGGTGGGAGCAGACAGCAGTGTCTACTCCTAGGGAGGCTTCAGCCCAGGCGTGTCTGCGGGCATGTATATGTGAATGTAGAACTGTCTCTTCCAAGACAATGGATGCCTGAAAGCATCTGTGGGACCCTCTGGGAACTTCAGCATCTGGTTCTCCATCTTCCAACCCATTGCCACTCTCCACGAGCCATCGAGTGGGCCTAGATGCTGATCAGCCTCTGCATGAAGGCTTGGTGGACTAAACACTACTTAAACTCATTAGGCTTTTCCCATGCAATAAGGAGCATCTTGGGCTACCTTTCCACGTCCAGACTCTACACCTGCTGCCTCATTTCAGATGCCTCAACCACATCAAGCTTCATGCAATTTCCTGACAGTGCAATTTCACGCGGTCCTGTCCTATGCCTTTATACATGCTGTTCTCTTTATCTGAAATTCCTCTGGAAAGACTCATCATCCTGTAAGGCTCAGCTCAAATATTTTCTCCTCCTGCAGTCCTATATGACCTCCCCAGTAAGTTTATCACCCTCCCCCTTTGGGGCCCAGGCTCTCTCTGTTATAGCAGATATCACCCCATGTGAAATGTATCAATTTACATGACTGATGACTTCTCCCTTATTAGGTGATGACTTTTTTTAGAACAGGGACTTTGTCTTATTCATATATACATGTACATATACAAATACGTATGTATGAATTCACGCACATATTCCGATCCCTGCCCTGGACCTAGCTCAGGGCCTGCCGCATAGTATGTGCCCAATAAATATTTATTAGATTCGAGGGTCTAAAACTGAGGTTCTTAATCCTAGCTACAAATCAGATCACAGGAAAGAACAGTGATCTCATCCTTTAGAAGTCAAAGAAGGTCCACTAGAAGAGATGAGACTTGAGCTGGTTCATAAGGATGAGTAGGAAATCACAAAGTCGAGGGTATAAGGGGGTGCATTCAGCAGAAGAAACAGTTTATTCAAAGCTTTGAAAGACCAAAGAAAACTGGTGCATTTAGAGAGCAGCAAATATCTCCAGAAGCCTGGTATATTGGTGGCATAGTGATAGGAGTGGAAAGATAGGAAATGTCAACATTTGGGGAAAGAATGAGGATTCTGGGATTTCTTTGTCCAGTGGGAATACAGGGTGCCTGGGAATTCCGGCCCAATAACCACAAATCATTGGCATCCCAGGTAAGTGGGTGTCAGAACAGCCATTATCTCCCCTGCACGCACATTACGATGGTGCCTTTCAAATAAACGGAGAAGTGGACGGTCCATTTACAGTTCCTTCCAAGCAACCCGCAATAAATCACAATATCCATTATTCAGAATCTGTTTTGGATGAAGCAGGGAGGGTGAGTTGGCAGAAGGGCGTGGTGAGGGAATGGCTGGATTCCTAGGGGAAGGCTGAGGGATTTAATGAGATGATAGCCATAAAGCACTTTGATCTCCCTCAGGCCTTGAGCTGTAGCCCCTGCTTGGGGACTGAGGCCTGGGGAGATAATGTTTCTAAGCAGAGATGCCGGACTGAGGGAAAGCTTGACAGAATGGAGGGGAGAGCCTTGCTCCTAAACAACTCCCCTCATCAGCATTGCACGGAGAACCATCTATGACAGTTAGCACCAAAAAAATCCAGTTTGTCAGTTAGGGGACTTAGGTCCAGACACTCAGGCCGACGTGGCATCTTTCACCAGGCGCGAACCCACCCTTTTCCATGCTGAGCCACGTACCAGCCTGCCCAGGCATCTGAGACTGCCCAGGCTCCACAGCCGTGCTCACTGGTGGGTCCTGAACCTTTCTCGCCGACTCATCTTTGCCCCCTTCCCAACCTAACTCAGAGTGCCAGCTGTGAGAGAGGAAAAGAGGCCCAGGAACCAGAATTCTAAATTCCCAACCAGCTGCATATCGATGCCACAGGTCCCTCACGGGTGTGTACCTGGAAAGCGCACACACTCCGTCCCCCAGCAGGGGCATGGGGGAGGGCTGGGCTGCATTGTGTAAGGTGAGGTCACGTTCCCTCCTCTCACCCTGCTCAGTCCTCCTTCCTCTGGATCATTCCCTCATTCCTTCCTGGCATTACACGTAGACACAGGAGAAGCTCCAGTCTCACGAATGAAGCACTCCGGAGAGAAGCCCAAGAGTGTGAAACAGCAGAGGAAAGTATCCACAAAGAGAGCAACATTCATTCTCTTTATTCCCCTCACCCAAAGCTTGCCCGCTTTCACTGTGACCCAGTTTTATGTCCCTGATGACTATTTGAATGTGATCCATTTTAGAATTCCTTCTTCTTATATATTTGCATTAGTTAGGATGAAACTGTGGTAACAAATGAACTCCAAAATTTCAGAGGCTTCATTTTGTAGAAAGCTTATTTTTATTCAGAGACAATGTAAGTGTTTTTCTTCAGCCAGGGAGCAGGAAGAGAGGATGCTATGGACTCAATGTATCCCCAAACTCCCCGCTCCGCCCCCACCCCCATTCATCTGTTGAAGCTCTAATCCCCAGGGTGACAGTATTAGGGGGTGGGTCTTTGGGAGATAATTAGGTCATGAGAGTGGAGCTCTCAGGAAAGGGATCTGTGCCTTTATAGAAGAGGCACAAGAGAGATGACGTCTCTCCCTAATACATGAGCACACAGCAAGAAGGCATCTCTCTGTAAGCCTGGAAGGGAGCCCTCACTAGGAACCAAATCTACTGGCACCTTGATCTTGGACTCTGGAAACGTAAGACATACATTTCTGTTGATTAAGCCCCCTGGTCTATGGTATTTTTGTTACAGCAACCTAGATTGACTAAGACAGAGGGGTTTGTGTTTCATTCAGGAATTCAAGGTGACAGGCTCTGCCATCTCTATTGGGTGACTTTCAAGGTCATCTTGGGAATCAACATGCACTTTGTAAAGGGGAAGAGCATGAAGGAGGAGATGTGAGAGATTGTTGTGGGCCAGGACTTGAAGGGGCACACCTCACCCTACTCACATTCCCTGGACTAGAATGCAGTCCTGTGGCCGCACCTGAGTGTGAGGGAGGCCAGAAATGTAGTCTTGCTGCAGCATCAGGAGCAAGAGTCAATAGGTTTAATGGACCCCTAGCCAATGGTCATGATTTGGGTCTGCAAGGTCCAGTTTATGAGACATTGTGCCAGAATTTGGCTTTAAGAGCACAGAGTGGAACCCTGACTGGTGTGGCTCAGTGGGTTGGGCATGATCCTGCAAACCCAAAAGTTACCTGTTCAATTCCCAGTCACGGCACATGGCTGGGTTGCAGGCCAGGTCCCCAGTTGGAGGCATGCAAGAGGCAATTAATCGATATTTCTCTCACATATTGATGTTTCTCTCTCTCTATCTCCCTCCCTTCCCCCTCTCTAAAAATATTAAATAAATAAAATATTTTTAAAAAGATTTTCTTTATTTACTTTTAGAGAGAGAAGAAGGGAGGGAGAAAGAGGAAGAGAAACATCAATGAGTACTTGCTTCTCACATGCCCCCTGTGGGGGACCTGGTCCACAGCCCAGGCATGTGCCCTAACTGGGAATCAAACTGGCTACACTTTAATTCACAGGCCAGCACTTAATCCACTGAACCACAGCAGCCAGGGCTAAATAAATAAAATATTTTTTTAAAAGAGTACAGAGTCGAGGTTTAGAAGAAGAGAACTTTGGGGGACTGTGTTATATCAATGGAAAATCACTGAAGACGTGGTGAGGAAGATGAGATGTCAGCTGTAGCTCTGGAAGTGCTGCTTGCGGGGACCTTTGGGGCTGGTGACCTGGACACAGGGCTGAGGCCCTAGAGACCCAGGGCAATGGGGAAACACCACTTGCTGATGGTTCTGGCTGGAAATGGCCATTGAGAAGATGGTCACACAGAGAATGGGACAAGCTTAGGGATAAATAAGGGAGTTAGTTGAAGAGCTCACCTTTGCATATCCTAAGTCTTCGAGAAAGATGGTGGACATGCGGGAGGAGAGGAGAGCTGTGACTACGGTAGGGAATCCTGTACGAGTGGCACAGAGGTTGGGGAGCAACATCACCGAGGTTTGGAAAAGAACAGGGGGACTGCCTTAGGGAAGGAGCAAACCAGAAGGAGAGAGACGACATTTTGGACAGGTGAGTGGGAGAGGAGGAGGATCCCGACCCCACCAGTGGTCCTGTGGTGGAAGGTGTGAGAGCAGCCTTATCTTCAAAGGGTTATGCAGGACGTCGGGGGCCAGGTACAGCAGGTCTCAGGTCAGGTGAGGCGGTGGCGGGCACACACCAGGAAACCCTGGGGGACAAGCGGGGGTCCTGTAGGGCCCGGTGCAGAGGAGGCCCAAGGGGAGAACAGCTTGTAACTGGGCCAGGCCTGATCTGAGAGGGACTTGGAGAAGATGGAAAAGGACAGCCGACCTGACAGACCGTGAGCTGCGGGAGACAGTGAGCCCCGCTTTATGATGGGTGCATGTCACTGTATGTAAATTATATCCCAATTTATTTTTTTAAAAAAGGAATACAAACCCATGAGGGCAATTATTTAAATGATGTAAATTACATAGAAAAGTATTGACCATTTCCCTCCCACGAGGAGACTTGTGTTATATATACTTTTTTAAAGGCATAAGCTATGAAGATGAAAGCCCTCTTAAAAATGTATATAAATAGCTAATATGTGAGCAAGAATGATTAAGAAAGACTCAAAAGTCAAAAAAAAAAAAGCACAACATATTATTCTGCTGCTTTTTTACTCACTTAAATTAGGCTTATCTGACCTGGCAAATGTTTCAGCTCAGGTTGGCAGTGCCTAACAGAAAGTGGAGAGTTAGTTTTGTTGGGAAAAGAAGGATGAATTCTACTTTAAAGGTTAAACTTTCGATCTGGGAGCTGCAACGGCACTGTCAAATAATTACGATTGTTATTTTTATAAATCGATTTCACTTTCAAACAGGTTGGGAAATTTCTGACTTAGTTTCCATGAGACCTCAATTCTCCCAGGCCTGACGGGCCACCTCGAGGGGGGTCTCCCGCTGGAAGAGCGCTGTGCTATGTCATTACAATGGCAGCTCCCACAGAGAGAAATGCCTATCCTCGTGGCTGAGCTGCTGAACAGCAGGGGAGGGAGGGAGTGAAGCTCACTTTTCCAGGCAGATCTGCATGCTTCTTTCTCACTGGCACTCTCAGTCAGTACTTCTCTAGCGCCCAGGCTGGTGTGGCTTAGCGGATGGAGCGCTGGCCTGGGAACCAAAGGGTCGCTGGTTCAGTTCCCAGTCAGGAGGGCACATGCCTGGGTTGTGGGTCAAGTTCCTTGTTGGGGGCGTGTCAGAGGCAACTGGTTGATGTATCTCTCACACATCAGTATTTTTCTCCCTTTCTTTCTCCCTCCCTTCCCATCTCTCTAAAAATAAATAAATAAAATATTTACTATAACAAATAATAATAAAATATTTATCTAGTTATTCAAAGAGTTAATAGAAATTATTTATCTCTTTTGCCTTTTTGTTATATTTCTCTGCCTCTTTGTGGTAGACTGCATTTGGGCAAAACAAGGCAATCCTAGCCTCTTCATTCCAGATCTTAAGATGTCAGAAGCAAAGCCTGACCCACTTATAAATCTCAGACTGCAGATGTAAGACCTATGACAAAATAAGGCGTGTTCTTCTGGGTGTGGACTTATACAGCATTAAGTTTCGTAAAGTATGATTTATTGTTCTGGGGGGTTTTATTTTTTGCCATGGGTTTTACTATTTTGAGAGGGTTACTAACTCAGTCCTTCTCTGACTTAATACTGTATTTTGCCATGTATAATGTGCACTTTTTGCCCAAATTTTTGAGGGAAAAATAAGGATGCACATTATACATGGGTAGTACTAATTTTGTATCTATATAAATGGTTTTAATTCTTTTATTTATGCTTATGCATTAAAAGTGTAACTCTAGAAAGCAGTAACAATATCTGTGTGCAAAATAATACCCTGAGATACGATACTCAGTTTTGTTTCTAAATATAAATAAATAAATAATTGAATTAAAAAATTAAGATGAAAGATTTCTTTCCTGAAAGTTTGGGCCAAAACCATGGGTATGTACTATACATGGCAAAATACAGTATCTTCCCTGGCTTAGGTGTTATAATAGTTTCCTGGGAGAAGAAACTTTGCCATTTGAAGTACAGTGGGATATACAGCAGATGTCAACTTTAGAGTAAAAGGTCCCATCTTGCATTTCTGTAGGTATTGAGTAAGAGCATGGAGGAGCCGGGGGCCATTGAAGTGTCTGGTCCAAGTCCCTGGAGGACACAAAACCAAAGGTTTCCTGAAACACTCAAATAATGCGGTTTGTATGCAGATGTTTTCTTGGAAGTGAAGGAAGCAGGGTAGGGCAGAGTAGAAGGGGAAGCTGACCTGGGATGCAGTTCCAAAGGACCCCAGGGGAGTTCTGAAGCTGAGGTGACTCTTCAGAGATGTCCAAAACTGAGATGACAGGGTTAGGCCTTGGTATCTCACACTGACCAGTGACTGGGTGGAGGCTGTCCCCAGGAGAAGCTACCTTGGGAGAGGCAGCTCCCTTCAGCTAAGGACAATCCCTTAAAGAGTAGCCAACACTCCCATCATCTGGGAGTGAGTGCCTTAGTCCTGAAGGGGGATCCAAGTGGCACATCCCAGCATCCCCTAGGGGACCACCCTTTAAGTACAAAGGTCACCAATAAAGCCTTTCTTGGACTCTAAGATGTAACTCTCCTTCACCATTTGTGTTTGGATTTATCATTTACGTGGCCCTTCCACATCTATTGTCTGGATTCATAAAATGCTAGATGGGAAAGGAATATAATCTAATCCAACCTCATTTTATAAATGGAGAAACTGAGAACAAGAGAATAAGAATAACTTACTCAAGGTCATGTAGTCATTGCAGAACTAGGGCTGGGACCCTGGTCTTCTGACTTCCAAACTCCCAAGCTCTTTCTACTATCCTTCCATGCCGTTTCCATAGGAGTCTTACGGTGACCCTGGAGAATAGGCAGGAAAAAGTGTTTTATAGAGGCATATTTTGAAAGATGAAGTGACAGCAAAACTCACGAAGCTAGAAAGTGACAAGATTCCAACCCAAGTCTGTTTGAGGACAAAATTGTGCTCTGTCAACCACATCACACTAGGGCTTCTCCCAAGGAGTCCCACCTCTATTTAGTTCAGCTCAATAATCACTTATTGAACATCTGTATGCTGTGGTAGGCCCTGATGATACAACAATTAATTCAACACTACATCAACTTTCAATGAGTTTGTCCCACTTAAGTGGGAAAAAATGGAAAATACAGGGGGGAAAAAATGGAAAAATACAGATCGGTTCAGTGTTACCCATTAGATGTTCAAAGAAAACTAAGCAATGCCATCGGGGTACAGAGGAGGACCCCAGCTCCACCTGACAGCTTCCTGGAGGAGGAAGTGCCTACAGGTGTTCCTATTTGAACAAGAGGTCCAATGACTCATTCTCCCCACACCCCCCACCTGATCTCCCCTAGCTCAGGCGGTGGCTCCAGCATCCACTCAGTGACTGCAGCCTATGAGGGGGCAAGAGCAAGACTTTCCTCCTCCTGCAACCCGCCCATAACAACCCATCTCTGTCACTGATTCATCAAGCTTTCTCACCCCACCCCACCCCCTTAGGTTATATGTCATGACTTGTTAACTAGATAAATAAAACTACCTCCTATCTAGTTCTCTGCACCCAATTTTGCCCCACCCTTTCCTTTCTGCCTGTACTTACCAATTTTATACAGGGCAAATATGGCTCCATCTTTCCCTGTTAAATTTCCTCTCTGGCCCCACACAGCCTTCTCCGTATACGAAGGCCCTAACACCTCTATGGCTTCAGATACTGCTCATCTGCCTGGAAAGTCCTTCATTGAATTCTTTTTCTTTAAACCTTGCAAACTCCTGCTCTCTCTCCAAAACTCAGTTTGGAGGCCCACCTCTTCCAGGAAGCTTTCCTTGATGATCTAGTCTGATGTAGACATCCCCATTGCACACTGTTTAATCCAACTAAGCCCTTACCACACAATACTATACTGATTGATATAGGTGCATATTTTTCTCACTAAGCTGTGAGCTTCTGGGACGTAGGATGGTGGGATGGAGGGGCTCATTTGCTTTGTATTCCAAGCACTAGCACATGGAAGCTATTTAGTTATTGTGGAAGTGAGGCATTTCAGTAGCAGGAATAGTTTGCACAAAGGCACGATGCAGTGAAACAATGGTGTGTTGGGGATACTGTATGGCAAAAACTGTCGTAATAATGTAAAGCAGGGGACAGTAAACTTTTCCTGTAAAGGGCCAGATGGTAAATATCTTAGACTTTTCATCCCAAGAGGCAACACTGAAGACATTGTATTGGTACTTGTAGAACAACGTGATAGGTAACCGTTCACAGATACAAAAGCCATTCTGAGGTGGGGGTCTGATCTGTGAGAGCCAGATTTGGCCCCCAGGTTGTTGTTTGCCAACCCTTGCCACACAGGATGAGTTGATGACGTCCACAGTGAGGGAACAGGTTGGAGAGGTAAGCAGTCGCATGATCATGGAGATCTAAAATGGCAGGAGGAAGATCTCGGACTTGATTCCACAATCAGTGGCGAGCCATCGGAGGGCTTCGGGCACAGGAGCTAGCCGATCTGATCTGTGTCTTACAAAGACGCCGTTGGCTGCGATGGAGAAGGGACTGTGTTCATCTGGGTAAGCAAACAGGCACCCACCCAGTGGCCACCCACCGCTTCTAGCATGCCAGGATCCTCTCAGACGGATCCTGACACCATCTCTTTTTGCAAGTGAGGAATTCTTGGACGGGACAGCCCCCAAGATCACAGTCTTTTATAGTTCCCTGCATGCACTAGGGGCCTTGGGTTTGGGAGAACATCCTAGGGGGTAACTTTCCTCATCCCTTCCAAGGACAATGAATCAGGTCATTTAGGACCAATGGGACAGGACCCGAAAAGAACATTCCCTGTGGATCTACAGACCCATTTCTGCCTGGGTTTCCTCATGACAATGGTTATTTATCTGACCTTGACTTTCACATCAGTCCAACTCCCAAACTTAGTTCCAAAACAGGTCCTAAATCACTCAGAAGCCAAGCCAAGCCAGGCTAAAAGAGGAAATAACCTTGGCCAGATCTGTGTTCCAGCACACTCTATGGACAGCAAAACAAAGACAGGGTAAAATCTAATGAAAACACTCTTAAACAATGAAAGCAAGATGTTGACATCTTCAGAGACTGGTTCAAATAAAACTGTAATGACCATGGATAAGGCAGGCAACTGAGTCAGAAGGCTTTTCAGGCAGTAGGCCTTAGTAGCTAAACCAGGTGATGACAATTACTGGATAGTGCAGTTTGGCACATGAGTTAAATGGGCATCTGCTTTTGGATGCCTGTTTTGACTCAGTGAGGCCACTTCCAGAATGATTAACTTAATCCAGGCCAATTGAGAGGACACACCCACTTTTACTGCCTATATTAACTCTACACACTTCCCTCCATGAAAGTAACCTTTAACCAGGTGGTGAGCATGCTTGCTATTGTCTTTCTGGCTTTATTTCCTTGTAGAGGAATGCATTTCGTGCTGGTGTGAGATCCAATCTGTTAGCTTCAAGCTACCCTGAGACCAAATGGGTCATTCAAATGCCGAGTCTTCATTGCATCAACTCTGTGCCCCCCCCAACCCACTATCCACCACCTGCCACCCCCCACCATCCCCTGCCCTGCCATCCTTCTGTACTATATTCAGGTGAAATGGCTTCCTTAGGGCTCTGGAAAAAAAATCCTCTGCAGATTAGGTCATCAAGGAAGGACAAATGTCACACTTGAATGTAGTTACCTGAAGAGCTTCTGGTTTTATAAGTTCTATTTGGAATTGAGCTAATATGGATCAAATAACTTGAGACTGGCCAACTTCACAAGTTTTAAAATTATCTTGGAAAGCTATCATGAGAAGTACCTACAATTCCCCCACAATAACCTGCCTAATATTCTGACGGCCAAATATTTTAGATGAAGTATCACAAGAAGTTGTGCTAGGTCCCTAACGATCTTACAGTCCAGACCCTCATATTTTAACATCTATTAACAAGCTTTTAAATGGGCATCCTGGGGTGGGGAACGTGAGTGGCAATTTGAATAAAATGAATCTGTGTAAAATACTGAGACTATAGCATATTAACCCACCAAACTCTTGGCTACTTTGGTGACTTGCAGAGAATTTATTTTCTGCTATAGCCAAGCACCCTGCCCATCTTTAAGGAAAGGACCTTGGTTAACAGCTCCACGTTTAGCTGGGGAGTCTTTCTCAGAACCACAGGGCTTTGTCAGATAGAGGTATTATAGGACATTTGTAAAGGATTATTTATGGATTGCTAAACCACTTAGTGACCTATTTTGAGGTTATCTGGTTAAGACTAGGGTACTGTCTAAGAGGAAGAGGAAGCTCCAGGAGTAACAATAACCCAGACATCTCCCCACCGCCACTCTTGAACCTTTTGATAATGGGTGAAGGGAGGCCTGTACTAGGGATCAAAGTCCTGCCTTCACAAGCTTCTACTGAGTCCTTATTTTTTGCAGAGAGGTCAGCTTTGAGGGCTGAGACTCATATTAGAGCAAAGATAAAGAAGAAAGCCCACAGCACTCGCTATCAAAGGCCTATGTGTATGAGGGACCAGGAACCCAATCCACAAATTAGAATTCCTGGCCTTAAAATAAGCAATTATTGGCAAGTTTTGGGACTATGTGTAAAGGGTCACTGGACATGGTGATTCCAAGTGGGGACCTGTGTTGATTTACATGTCAAAGGGAGAAGCAACAACATCTTGCTTACATACCCATTGTCAGTAAAAGCCAGGAGACACCTAGGAAATATACATGGATGGCACGTGCTTCACCTACCATTCAAAATCACCCAGATTATAGGAGAGAGGTTTATTCCACCATCCAAAATCACCCATATTTTAGGAGAGAAGTTTATTCTCCCATCCAAAATCACCCAAATTATAGGAGAGAGGTTGTTTCTAGTATGTGGGTTCTCCACCAGAATTCGCCAAGGGAGAAATTCTGAAACTGATTTACTGTGAGAAGGCCCTAAACTAGTGAGTGTGTAGAAGTCCAATAAAACTCCCAAGTGGAGATTGTGCATGAATCTTTCTCATCCCCTAAATGAGGCAGGTGTCAAACGTCTCAGATTCGGCTTCTGCTTGGCAGACTCAACTGTGTTGGGCTCTCTGGGGGCAGTTCTCCTAACCAGATCTCTGAACAATCATTATTTCATAGAATTACCACAACTCTCCCTAGACCACTTATTTCCAGTACTTTGAACACGTACAGGGGCCTGAGCTTCTCTCACCTCAGTAAGGAAGTTAGTCCTCAGTGGTCAGCCCTTTTGTACTTTCTGCATCATCCCAAGCTCTGAGCAGCACTGGGTCCCCTTCAGGTATCTCTTGGTGTCTTAATTTAGGATCATAACATGAATGAGCATCATAACTAAGAGCTCTGCTGGACGAAGGCAATGACCACAGTCCCATAGACCAGCCCGGGCAGAATGGCCCATTGTCAGAGTGTGGTCATCACTTAGCTTTGCAACTTTGCATTCCTACTGAATAATTGCCATCGACACCCAGCCTCTGTCTCTAGACCTTGCACAACCAACATCTAGTCACTGTCCGAGGGTACCTCCCAGCTACACCACCACGCAAGCATCCACTTCAAGGGACACTGCATAATCGCTTGGTGTAGGAAAGAAGCTGAACTTTGGAGCTGGACAGGCTCACTGCAGTGCCGCCGAGCTTGGGGTAGAGGGAAGGGACACAGCTCAGGCACATTATTAACACAGCAAGGTAGGTGGAGACCAGGGAAGTTCTGTCAAGTGTTTACTATGCAGTAGGCATTGTCCAAACACTTTGCATGTATGACGAAGTCATTCAAGCCTCCTGACAATCAGACTGCTTTCATTGCTACTTTCTATGAGCAAAGGGAGGCACAGAGAAGTGAAGGGGTTTGAGACAGGTAGTAAGGGGTTGACTGGGGAGTCAAACCCAGGCTGCGGGTGCCGCGCCCTGGCTCTGGCCACCTAGCCACACAGCCTCTGGTCAGGACTGTATTTCCCGTTCCATTGTTGAACCCTCCCAGGTCCTCTAGAGCTGTACTGGTCCCATTTTAGAGATACCAAGATGACCTCCAGAGAGTTTAAGTCACTTTCCCAAAAATCACAATTAGTAACCAGCCGGGATTTCAACCCCTGCCTCCGATGTCCATACTCCCCCCATATAATGTGCAGTAGGTTCGCTTTCCAGAAGTTTTGAAACCTACAGGTATGAGAAAGAGAAAGGGGGCAGATAGGAGAGCAATTCAGAAGGGAGGGGAAAAGAATGGATATTTAGGGAGCAATTAAATGAATAAAATATTTCATTTTTACATTTGTTATAGATCTAAAGTTACATCATGTGGGGTTTGGAACTTAAAAATGTTACTTGGTTTGCAAATACAGTGTTCACGCATTGTTCATTGAATGACATGTAAGCCTAGAAAAGGATTGAAACACACCAGGACGAGTAAAAAACAAACAAACAAAAACAGGACCTTAAGAGATTTTAAAAACCCCAAAAATATGTTTCTTGCTCATTTTAAAGAATGGTCACAGTTTCCCTTCTTTGCTTATGACAGGGCTGTGCAGCAGCCATACACGATTTGCAGCTGACCGTTCAGGAGAAAGCATTTTGGCTCCTGCCTCATCCGCAAAGGGTGGCGCGCTCTGGAGAGCGGCTGCCATTCATCACATGGGCTCGGCTTTTAGTCTCTGCTTTTAGAGCCACCCCACGGGGAAGGGCAATTGTTCCCCCTGGTCCCAAGGGAAGACATCAGTTTGGCTGTGACAGTCCCCAAATGGCATGCATAATTGTTCTGGGGGAAGTATTATAGGACCAACAAAAAGAAATCTGTGCTGTATTATTTTGTAGGTTCCAACTGGTTGGATATAAAACAAAACAAAAAAGAAATTACAGACTTGATGCGAAATTAGAGCATTTAACATTTCTATTTCTTTTAGACATTTTAATCTATTCCTCCGTGAGGATAGCTAATGGTTGTCTAAAAAGCTTTTGCCACTTTTCTACCGCATTTTGAGATGCCTATTTTCTTTAGCTGGTCCTTCCAACAAAACCATGTTCATTTTGTTCTTAGGATTTATTGCCAAGGATACAGTTCTTAGACTAATTTAGGAATTATCCAAAGAATTATTAAAGGATTTAAGAGTCTTAATATAGCAGTATTAATTTACGAAAGGATCCTTCAGGAAATTTTTTTGAATGTCTGGGGGGTAAAAAAAATCTTAGAAAAAATATTGAAGACGGGCTTCAAAATGATTAATAAGAGATGGAGAAAGTGATGTAATTGTTATAAGTTTTTTCACATACATGTGTATGTGTGTTACATTTACATGAGGCAGATTCCCTGGATAATGTTGTGCTAATATTTTTCCCAAACACATCACCTTTCTCCACCATCAAGAAGAGGCACAACGTGTAAGCCAATCTGCAAGGAAGGCTAGCACGCGTGTTCACAAATGCCTTTTCTATTTACAGTCCTATTCTGAAGACGAATTAAGTTTTCCTTTGATCTCAAGCTTAATAGTAAGAACGATTTGGGTTTCAAAAGTCATATTTAATATGAGAAAACCAGTCCTTTAAGTACTTCCGTGTGTTAGCCACTGCTGAATGAAACAGATGGTCTTAATTAAAAATCGACCTTGCGCGTAGATAAGAAGACAGAACCGACATCAGTGACTTTGCCGGTCTTCTTCCCCTTGCGCACATTAACTGTATGTTTTCATCCATAGCGTAGGAGGTGCAGCATCGTCTTTATTCACATGTCAATCACACCAATAATCAGTAGGAAGCAGAAAGTCTCCTCCATACAGCATTTCTATAATTTGCGGGGAAATAACGTGAAAGCTATGTGTGTAGGAGCAAGCGTCCAAAAGGCACACTCAAGTGCAAAAACGGGTTCCTAACTTGCCTTCTAAGGTGGTGGGTCAGTTCACTGGCCAGGCTTTTCTCTCACTGAGCACCAGCAGGTATTTTGGAGACAGCATCACTGGGAGAACTGAAATGTGGGAAAGGGAAAGGGACAGAGTGCTGACCTTTCCATGGGTGCACCAGGAGAAAAAGAAGGACCCCTTGTGGTTGGGCAATGGCGAAGGAACTGAGGAAGAGGGAGATGTCTGGATTTGGGATTCCAAGCCCAACCCTGTTTCAGTGTATGTGAAGATGACTAAGGTTTGTCAGAGTGGACTGGAAGGTGCTATATAGCCAGTAAATCTCAATTAGTCTACAGTAATTCTGTATTATAGCTAGAAATCAGGGATTCACAACAAAATCCCATGGAATAATTGTGCTTCATACATTTTGTTAACCATAAGGTAATAGTGTTTTACTATTTTCAGCTTCCCTGACATTTATTGATTATTATTTAGGATGATAAATAATAGGAAGAGGGGTAATGGAAGCAACTGGCAGGGACTGGCTTCTTTGTTCTAACTTCATTTTTTTAAAACTATATTTTATTGATTAGGTTGTTATAGTTGTCCCACTTTCCCCCGCTTCTCACCCCCCACCCCCTAACCCCCCTTTCCCCTCCCTTTAGTTTTGTCCATAGATCATACACATAAGTCCTTCTGTTCCTGCACTTCCTATACTATTCTAACCTCCCCCTGTCTGTTGTCTACCTCCCATTTATGCTACTTATTCTGTGCCCCATTCCCACCCTCTCCCCCTACCACTCCCCTGTTGATATTCTTCCATACCTCATATAACTCCCTTTAACATTTCATACAATAAAGGCTGGGTGGTGATGAACTTCTTGAACTTGACCTTATCTGAGAAGCACTTAATCTGCCCTTCCATTCTAAATGAAATCTTTGCTGGATAGAGTATTCTTGGATGTAGTTCCTTGCCTTTCATGACTTGAAACACCTCTGTCCAGCCCCTTCTTGCCTGCAAGGTCCCCTTTGAGAAATCAGCCGACAGTCTTTTGGGGATTCCTTTGTAGGTAACTGTCCCCTTCTCTCTTGCTGCTTCTAAGATTCTCTCCTTATTTTTAATCTTGGGTAATGTAATTATGATGTGTTTGGTGTATTCCTCTTTGGGTCCAACTTCTTTGGGACTCTCTGAGCTTCCTGGACTTCCTGAAAGTCTATTTCCTTCACCAGCTTCGGGAAATTCTCCATCATTATATGTTCAAATAAGTTTTCAATTCCTTGGATTTCTTCTTCTCCTTCTGGCAGCCCTATGATCCGTATGTTGGGCCGTTTACAGATGTCCTGGAGGTTTCTGAGCCCCTCCTCCGTTTTTTGAATTCTTGTTTCTTCATTCTTTTCTGGTTGGATGTTTTTTTCTTTCTGCTGGTCCACTCCGTTGATTTGAGTCCCAGTTTCATTCTTATCTCTATTGGTTCCCTGCAGATCTCTCCTCATTTGTTCCAGCAATTTCGATAATTTTTCATTGAATTCTGAAAGCATCCTTATTACAAGGGTTTTAAACTGTGCATCTGATAGGTTGGCTATCTCTTGGTCGGTTAGCTCTGGAGCTTTAATCTGTTCCTTTCTTTGGGCCACTTTTTTTCCCTCAGTGAACCTGTTACTGTAAGGAGGGCAGAGCCTTGGGGTTCACCTGGGCAGGGAAACTCACGGTCGCTGTACTGTGACGTAGCCTGTGGGGGTGGGACCTGAGAGCACAATGGCGTCTGCTCTGCTCTCCGCACCCACACTGCCTCCTGCAAGCAATTCGAGCCCCTCTGCGCTGGCTCCGGGGGTCGCTCTGGGGTTGGTGGACGGGCTGCACAGCTCCAATCCCCTGCGGGTCTCCCCAGCGAACTTTCCTGTGAGGCTGGTAGTTCCTCCCGCCGCGGACTCCACCCCCACAGGTGCTCTCACTCTGCGCCGATGGGTTGCGCCCTGCTTTCTCTCCCGGTTTCTCTGCATGCGAATGCAGACCTGCCCGGTCCACCAGTCTCAGCCCCGCTGGGTCCGGATGAGCCGGGCGCTGGCCGTACTTAGGTCAGGCCCCCCGTCTCAGTGCGCTGCAGCCCCACGGGAACCGCCCCTCCAACCGTGGACCTACCGTTTGCTCACCTGCTCGCCGCGGGGTTGCCGAGCGCTCTCCCTCCACCCTGCTCCTCCCGGCTCACCAGACTGGATGAATGTATCTTCCTTAATTCCTTGGTTGTCGGACTTCCTCTCAATACGATTTTCTGTCAGCTCTGGCTGTTTTTGGTTGTATAAATTTCTGATTTTTTTCTTGTTTGGTTGTGCGAGGCGGCACAGCGCATTCACCTATGCCGCCATCTTAGGAAGTCCCTAACTTCATTTTTGAAGACTCTTATTTTTTTGTTCTGTGAGCTTCCTTTATGGATTCTGAACTTCATGTGTAATTAAATCTTCAAGGAATTAAATGACAATCAGCAAGTTGCCACTCTAGAAAATACAATTGATTTCACAATACATTTCCAACTGCTTCCACACTTTTCCTCTTCCAACTCAAACTAAACAACAGCCACCACGACATTCCACCCAAAGCCCAGCTCAGATCATATCACTGCCCCGCACAGAAACCTGTGAAGTCTTCCCGATACTCGGAAAATCCGACCTGAGGGCGGAGCATGGCCTTTAGGCCCTCCTGTCCTCACAGTATACACGTTGTCCTCAAACTTCACGAAGCCCTGAAAGAATGACTTTTGTCTTCCCTGCTTCCTCTCTCCCTGCTGACCCAGGAGCCCTCTCTGCACCCACCCCCAACTCCCAGAAATGTATTGCAGTGCTCTCCTTTTCTGGAGAGCTTCCTATAGCCCTGTAATCATATATGCTCTTAGTGTATTTTCTGTTTCTCAGACTGATATCGAACCATTCTGCCTTTTAACTGATTTAATTATTTGTATCGTACTACTCTTTCAAAACTATAAGCTTCCTAAAGCGTGGCAGTCTCATTCATTCGATTCCAAAACTATATGTTCTTCCCACTGCTCCAAATTGCTTCTTTCCTTTGGAGAATCAGCTAAACCACTTGATGGTAGTGCGTCTCCTTAACTGGGAGACATTTGATGGGCGCTGCCACTGCTTTGTAACATATAGTTAGCCCTTAATTCTGTCTCCTGTCACCTATTAAAGAAGGACTATGTGTCACAGTGTTAAGACCTCTCCCTTCCTCACCCTCACCTTAACGAGGCCAGTGCATAATAAGAATGCTCGGTAAAGATCGTCTACATCAGTCCAGTGAATGCTTTTGCAATCCAGAAGGGGCTGGAGGGGATCCCCCTAGAACCTGGGCATCTGGGTTCATTTCCTGTGGCTCCTATAACAAATAACCACAGACTGGGTGGCTTAAAACAACAGAACTTGATTTTCTCACAGTCCAGGAGGCCAGAAACTCAAAATCAAAGTGCTTCCAGGCTCTCTTGCAAGCCTGTAGGGCAGGGGTGTTGAACTCATTTTCACTGAGGGCCACATCAGCCTCGCGGTTGCCTTTAAAGGACCGAATGTAATTTCAACTCCTTAACAGTTGAGGAGTAGTTACATTTATACAGTCCTAAAATTATTTCGGCCCTTTGAAGGCACCGTGAGGCTGATGTGGCCCCCCGTGAAAATGAGTGTGATGCCCCTGCTGTGGGGGATCCATCCTTGCCTCTTTGCTGGCTTCTGGTGAACGCCACAGTCCTTAGCGTTCCTCCCGTGTAGCTCTGTCACTGCAGCCCTCCATCTTCACACGGCCTTCTCATTGGACCGAAATCTATCTCCTGTCTCCATGTCTCTTCTCTTTTATGACACCAGTCGTATTTGGTTCAAATCAACCCCAACATGTTGAATTACATCTGCAAAGACCCTATGTCCAAATAAGGTCACATTCACAACATTGGGGCATAGAACTCGAACACATAGTATTTCGGGGGGACACAGTTAACCCACAATGGCACCGAAACCCTTCCTGGATGGCTCACTGCTCACGGAGCATTAACAATGCCGTGTTCATGGCCCTGCAGACAAGCTGAAACCTCCTCTCTACTCCTTAACAGAAAGACAAGTAAGACCGAAATCCTGGAAGAAGAAACATTGCTTCCTTCTTTAAAAATGGAGCTACTATTCTTTAATTATTAATTTGAATTGTGGTAAAATAGAACATAAAATTTACAGTCTTCACTGCTTTTAAGTGTAAGTTCAGTGGTGTTAAGTACATTCATATTGTTACATAGCCATCACCACCATCCACTTTCAGAACATTTTCCATCTTGCAAAACTGACACTCCGTACCCACTAACCCGAATTCTCCATCCCCTACCCCACAATGGCTCCTTTAAATATGGAACCTATCCTGAAGGACTGATAGTTGAGTTGCGTTGCTCTAATGGTCTTTTGATTTTATTTTATATACACGCACATTAATTAGAAGTGAAAACGAGGGTGCCAGTGATAAAGTCTTTATTGTGCATACGTATAATAAGCTAGTCAGGTGTAATTGAGAAGAGTCTTACACTGCTTATCCCAGAATGTGGCCCAATTCCCTCATTTGACTGATGAAATTATTGCCTAAGCAAAAATGACTAGGGCCCCTTGGGGATATTCGTGATAAATCCTCACATGAAGGTGCTACTGGCTCCATTTAAAGGTGCATTCAAATCAATACTACAAACATTTGTTCATCATTCTTATCTGGACACCAAGACACTAGCATTGGGACACAGAAACAAATAATACATCCCCAGCTCTGAAATCCATAGCACATACAGATATTTAATACCAGGAAATACCTGGACATTTTTTCTTTTCTTAAATACAGCTTTTCTATCCTTACATGTTTTTTAAAACAATGCCACAATCTTCCATTGATCAACTACTTCCTGTTCTTTACTTCTCCATCTAGTCAGTCCCTGACCCCTGTCTTCTACCTTTAAGAATTTTCAGTAGGGGTTGGCTTTGCAAGGAAAGATGGGGTGCTTGTGGGCATTAAGGAGACATTAGAAAATGAAGACCTGAAGCTCAGGAGAACTCTGTGTTGGCTGGAAGTGGCCGAGGACATCTGGTGGGTGTCACCTCCCCAAGAGACAGCTGGTGCACCTGCAGCTCTTCCTAGCCTGAGGAGTCACTGTATGCCTTCGGGAAAGTCTCATGCCCTGAATGGTGTAGTACATCCTTTTCCAGGAAGCTCTTAGATGCATTGAATCATTTCCCTGCCTATTCTTAAGGTTGATGTTCTGCCTTTTACGGTCACTTTATACTGTCTCCCTAAAGCGTCTCCTATAATCCCATGGCTTTAATTATTATGTATGATCTGATGACTCAAATGTTTAAATGATCAACACAGACTTTATTCTTCAACCTTAGTATCACAGACCTAATTGCCCTCAAACATGTCCACTTAGATGTTCTACTGGCATATTCCTTGAGTAGATCTGAAAGTTGCCTGTCTTGTACTTCTGGATCTTCTCTTCATCCCTTGCTGCAGTTGGCGTCCATGAGCGTGCACGTGTGTGTGTTGTTTTATCTTAGCGAGTTGCACTAACACCCACCCATGTTTTTCTCCCTTCCTCAATGAGACACAGTAGGGAGAGCAACATAAATCCAAGGTGCAAGATTCTTAACACTTTTAGGATTAGATTGAAATTCGGGGAGATGTGACGGCAAGATCTCTGATTCCCACGCCCGGTATGTTGCGCTCCCCATTGCAGCAGAGTGCATCAGAAATCAGGCAGGATGGCCGTGTGCACAGACCACCATTCTAAGAGCAGGCACACAGACAAAATAAAACAGGTCAATATTCCGGACACCAAAGCCAGTATTATCACAGCTGTTTCCCAGTGAGTGAGTCATTTCTGGACCTTCACTTGACTGGGGTTTGAGCAATGGTCTATGGCTAATGAGAAGAGAGAGAGAAAAATGTTTTTATAAAGCTCATGGGATTTTATCAGTTTGACCCCCTATAACTTTTCAATGTTGAAAGAAAAGAGGCCAGCAGGATATGAATTCCCTGGAAGAGCTGACTAATTTGGATGATGTGCTTGTTTCTGGAAAGATCTTGGTGAAACATACTACTGGAGTTACTGGACTTTTGAAGGAAAGTATGCCTAACATTGCTCTTTGGTAATTACCAGTTCTGTTTGATCTCAGTAAATGATGTTGAATATTGAGTCAAAAGTATTATATTAGCTAATTGACCCCACTACTCCAATTACAGAAATTTAAAGATCCTCCTGAAGTTCAATGGCACTGAGGAGACGTTGAGAAATTATTCCGGAATTATGAAACCATAAATGAGTTTATTCAGACCTGTCAGGTCGAGAGCCCAGAGGCAATGAGATCCAGAGCCCTGGCCTCTGCATCCTGAGAAGGGAGGATCGGGACCAGGCCTTCATGCCCTCATGGATCATCTGAAGTTAGTGCGTACAGGGGCTCCTTTGGAATGATAAAACTATTTTGGAACAAGACAGACATGCTGCTTACACAACATCGTGAAGGTACTTAGTGCCAGTGAATCGCCATTGGACTGCTTACTTTAAAATGGTTGATTTTAGGCCCTGACCGAGTAGCTCAGCTGGTTGAAGCATTGTACAAATACACCAAGGCTGAGGGTTCCCCAGTCAGGGCACATATAAGAATCAACCAATGAATGCATAAATAAGTGGAACAACAAAAAGATCTCCCTCTCTCTGTTGCCCTTCTGCTCTCTCTTTGTTATTTTGTCTCTTTTTTCCTATCTCGTTAAAAAAAAATGGTTGATTTTATGTGGCATGAATGTCACCTCAATTACAATTTTAGAAAATCCTGTCCGTTAATAGTAGTTGACTCTTTTCTTCCAACAACTTCCTATTTCTTTTGCAATGAATTTCAAGTTCAATACCATGTGACACAGATTCTTCAAATCTGGATGTGTCTACTTCGCTCATCTCTCTTTTAACCCTGTCGCTTTACTGTACACTAGTCACACAACCTCTAGTTCCTTTTTCGTTTTTTTTAGATTTTACTTATTTATTTTTTAGAGAGGGGAAGGGAAGGAGAAAGAGAGGGAGAGAAGCATCAGTGTGTGGTTGCCTCTTGAGCACCCCTAACTGAGGACCTGGCCCACAACCCAGGCATGTGCCCTGACTGGGAATCGAACAGGCAACCCTTTGGTTCACAGTCCTGGGCTTAATCCACTGAGACACACCAGCCAGGGCAACCTCTGGTTCTTAAACACGGTAACTTTGTTTTCTTCTTAGAGCCTTGGCGCTTGCTGTTCCCTCTCCCCAGAATGGCCTTCATCAGCTTTGAGGAAGAGCATCATTTTTTTTATTTAATCATTCAGGTCTCAGTTCCTCAAAGACATCTCCCCTAATAATTGTATCTAAACTAGTTTCCCCTCAGGCACTATCATACCACCTAAATTTGTATTTATATCATATGAAATTATTATTTTATTCATTTTTAAAATTTGTTTAATAACTGTTTCTCTCCACTAGAAAGTAAATTCATGAGAAGAGAAATATATAGATTTTGTTTATTGCTCCATCCCCACTGCCTGGCACATGAAGGCACTCAAAGATTATTTGCTGCATAAAAGATCAGAAGGAAGGAAGGAAGGAAAGATTGTTAAGTCATATCTAGAAGAGGCTGGACCAGAATTCTGTGATTGATTAGCAATGCCTGCCATGAGTGTAAAACATTATACAAGTGTCATAAAGGTGGTGGTATGCTGGTAAAAGTTTAATAACCACTTCTCAGAGTTGGGGCTGAGGATGGGAAGTGGTGTCCTGACTTGTCACATTTACCATTTCACGTGGTGTAAACATTCCCACTATGGCAGATTTCAAGCAAACAATAAATTGCGAACTCATTCAGGGAATTCCTGAAAATGTAATAATCAGCTCTCATGAGCTGGTACGAGCCAGTTCCAGCAAACCACTGGAATAAATGACACATACTTGCTGTCCCTGAGATAGTCCTATACTTCCCCTTTACAGGGAAGAAATCTAAAATCTGAAGATGAAATTAAAAAACTGGACTGATATTGCACAGCAAGTACGCAGCAGAGGCCAGCTCCTTCTTTAAAGGCCATTTTCCTTTGCGAACACCTTCAGATGCTGTCAAAGGGAAGCACCAGGAGGCACACTGCAGGTTTCTGCCTTGAGAGGGTTCATTAAGAGCTGTGAGCTGTGAGCAGTGTAGCGAAGGCTTCTGGCAAGGACCCAAGCAGGTTGACAAACTCCTTGCTTGCCCGAAGTTCCGCTAGCCAGAGGGATTTTCAACATTTGCACTTTGCTTGGGGAATGCTTTGCTGTGACTGCCAGCTTCTCCCCTGCCCCACCTCCCCGAACTCAAGTTGCTTCTTCAGGCTCTGTGGACCTCAACAAAAGGGCTAAGGAGCTTATGGGCTGTTAATGCAAATTTCATATCTCAGGGAGTAAAATTTAGGGAACTTCTTAACCTTTGGTTTTTATTATTCAAAACAGAATTTAAAAGAACCCCTAGGAACACACACACAGACACACACACACACACATACTATTGAGACATTTGGTACTGCTTAAAATAGCTACTAAGACATTCAGTTCATGACGAAAAGTTCATGAAATTTGGTCCTGTCCAAAATGTGCATGGTTAGTATAAAGCCCACTCTTCTGCAAGATTTGAACCCTGACCTCACATGCCATGACCAGTTAAGCTACCAAGGCAAAGAAGGGTGATTGGCAACACAGCCACAACACAATTATTGGGCCAATAAAACATGATAGTACTTTATGTATTAATCCCGTAAATCAAAAGTAGAAATAAATGTAATGAACTATTTGAATTCAGAGATATTTGCTAAGCATGGACCATTTGGACCTGATCTTGTCCAGGACCATTTGGCATGGACCAAATTCCTCTGTGTTGTTTTGGACATGACCAAATATCAAGTACTTTTGGCATAAGCCAAATGTTTCCATGGACAATTGTTCCTTATCAAACTATGCCTCCTTCTATTACAACACTGAACACACCCTGTCTGCATCCTGGGATGCTCCTGCAGCAGACTGTTGGCTCTTTGAGAGCAAGGAACTTCCCTCCTCGTTTGTGACCCTCCAGTCTGAACTCTCAAAACCTTCCAGATACTTCACACAGAGCCTGGTTGATGGATGTGCTGAAATGAGAAACATGGAACCCTGTGACCATGCAGAAGGACACAGGAGGTCGAAGGCCTGGGCTCCTGCCCTAGCTAGCTCATCGACTGCTAGGAACATAGGCAATCCATCTGCTCTCTCAGAGCTGCAGTGTTCTCATCTGCAAAGTGAAGAAGTTGGACTACAGAGTCACCCAGGTATCTCCTGTCTCTAAAAATCTCTGAACATGGAACGGTTTTCAGATTGTATATTATACTACCTGGGATGCATGTTCTAATGCTATATAAAGTCAGGTTTTTTAGATATGGTTATTAAATATTTAATCAATCTTAATTTTAGTTTATTTTTGAGACTTAAGGTCATTAACTGAATTTTTCCCCTAACTTTTCCTGAAATCCAAATTAGTAAGCTATTTCAGAATGCAGCCCTATTCACATTTGTAATAACCTCCATGTAATTAAATGTACATGGTCTTCGAAGCCCCTAAGAATTGTGCTTTTTACCCTGCTCCTCTGCATACTGTGTGACACTGAGCAAATTACTTCACCTCTCTGAGCTTTATAAAGAAGGTTGTTTAACCTTTTTATGGGGTTGTTGTGAGGAAGAAATGAGAAGACAGGTGAAATTTGCTCAGCATCTAGTGGGCACTCCGCTAATCATTTTTTTTACTGCTTTTCCTTTTTTCCTCCATATCCAATGTAAGAATATATATATAAGCAAAAATAACATAATACCACTGAAATATTTTCAGTAATTACATCTAACACTTTATACAAAGATGATAGAAATTTCCCCCAATATGTCATGGAAGCTTGTTCTAATGGCAAACCATGTTTTCTCTTGGCTGCTGAAATTGATTTACCCATTGCCACTTTCTTAGTGCTTTTTCCGCCAAGGGAGGTTTGTCTTTAAGATGGAAAGCTTCATAGATTATAAAGAAGAAGGGAGAGGAGGAGGCAGGGGGAGGAGGAAGAAAGAGGAGGAGGAAGAAGAGGAGGAGAAGAAGAAAGGTGAGGAGGAGACAAGTGCAGAAATGACTGTACATGGCTGCATCTGCCGAGTGGGGTGGATAAATGGGAAAACATACAAAGCAGAAAGGATTCTGGATCATCCAATGCCATTAATTAAGTGGAATCTGCTCCCTTGTGCAAATGGTTTCAAGATCAACAGCTGGAGACTCCATCTAGAACCAGCGTTTTTTTTTTTCTTTTTAAGGTTCTATTGCATGTAATTTGTAAATTATTGCACAATTCACCATTACAAATTATAGAAAAATAATAGAGAAGAAAAAATGCAAAACATGTTATATTTGCTTAACATATTATATTTGCTTACATGTTATATTTGCTTGTGATTTTTCCTATGTATTACATAGCATTACATTTACAAAATGGGATTAAACTAGCCACCATGCTTAAAAACTTGCCTTTCCTCTCTTAATTACAAACAACATCAGTTTTCCCATATCAATAGATTTCAACATCATCATCATTATTTTTGGCTGGTTATTATTATGTTGTATAGATATAGAAATAGTTGTTTAACCAGTCCTCATGTTTGGTCATTTCGGTGTTTTCAGTACCAAGCAAATCTACAAAACCACTTTGAAAGAAACTAGCCTGACCTGAAAAGATCTTAAATAAGTGAAAACAACACATTACAATTGAAGCAAACTTTGGAACTCCGTTCTTCCAGGTTTATAGTAGGCACTCTCTCTAATTGCAGTGTACATGAGACAAGGGCTAAGGGAATTTCTGCAGCTGCCAAAAATTTGGCAAAATTTTCTTCTTTTTAATGACATAGACCAGGGGTCAACCAAGTCCAGCCCATCACCTGATTTTATATGGCCTAGAAGCAAAGAATCAGTTTTACACTTTTAAATGGTTGAAAAAAATCAAAAGAATAATAATATTTTGTGATGCATATAAATTACATGAATTCAAATTTCAATGCCTATAAATAAAAATTCTTCCACCTCACATAGTTTCCAAAGTGATATCAGAACACAGCCATGCTCCTTTATTTACATACTGCCTGGGGCTGTTTTTGTGCTCTGATGTTAGCATTGAGTAGATGTGACAAATACTGCAAGGGCCGCAGTGCCCAAAATATAGTCCTTTATATAGAAAGTTTGCCAATGCCTTCCAGGGGCTATTTTCTATTCAACATTAGAATTTCTTGTGTGTACAGTTATATCTACCTACTCATTCAAATCTTGGACTTTATAATAATTTCTAGTCTTAGGGAAATCATGGGTTTGTAGACCTGCTCTTCACTGATAAACTTCCATGACTTGTTTTTCTTCTCCAAACCTCAGTTTCCCGATCTATAAAATAGGCAAGTTAAACTAGGTCTCTGAGGCACTTCATTTATTTATTCATTTGACAAATATGTCCTTAGTGCCTACTACATGCCAGGCCCTACGCAAACTCTGGAGTTTACTGACAGTGTCTGTGGCATAGGACAGTATTCTGTGGGTGTCGCTGAAATGTAAATTACTGCTGACAAGAAAAGGAAACAAAGTCAACAATAAGATACTCAGTAGGGTCCTCAGCAACAGTGCAGGCAAATGACTTCATCCCTGAAATTAAATCAAGGAGTCTCAAATTTAGTAACTTCTACAGGAGACTTTAGAGAGAAAAAGATGTATCTTCTGCCAGCACCTTCTCCTCTCTTAACCTGACACCCACTCCAATCTACCAGAAGAGTCTTTCTTGAAAAATACATTCGTAAGATGTCACAACTGAGAAACATCCCCTTTACTGATGGAGAGGAGCACACCTCTTTTCTGTTAAAGTTTCAGATTTGTGTGACTTATGGATTCAATAATCATTCATCGAGTTATTGCTGGTGTGCACATCTGTGGCTTGGGGTATGCTGTGTCCAGGGAAACTCCTAATGTCACTTCTAAAGCTTCTTTAGCTAAGGGTTCAGTTCTCTGTCCCCAAACAGAGCTCTTCAGTGGACACCAGCTCAGGTTGACTTTCTTAGCCCACCACGCTGATTCTACACTTCTCAGACACTGTAAACCATGAACCCTTTGAGGCCATTAATGTATCTTCAAAATCATTAATATGATAATAAGGGGCATAAATGGCAATGGAAAAGATAATACAAATGAAAAATATAATAATAATAATAGTAATAACAGCTAATATTTTTTGGCATTTATGTTCTAAGCTCTCTGTTATGTTACACACATATTGCATTTAATTCTCATAACCCCAAAAGTAAATGTTATTAGTCCATTTTCTGATGAAGAAACCAAAGCTCAAAGACCCTAAGTAATTTATTCAAAATCCTAGAATTAGCTTGAGATAAACAGAACCAGAATCCAAATCTGTCTGACTCTGAGGTCCTTGTTCTTAATACGACGCCATACTCCAGTTTTATTACCCTCTTTCCTTTGAATGCATACCTTCCCAATTCCTTTAAATTGCCTCCACTTTCTGCAATTAGATACAATTTAATTCAACTAATATTTAAATTTCTACTCTAGGTTGCAATCAACAGCCCACCTCTAATTATTTTGAACAATTTTCTGCTAGGCCTTTTTAGGGTCATGTCTTGATTAAAAAAGGCTGGTTTGCAATAGTCACATAAAAGTTCTCTTATCTTAATTCTGATCTGGTGTCCCACATCCACTAGACTCTATGCTCCCTAACATCAGGGGATCTTTGATCTCTATCTGCAGGGCTTAGCCCAGTGTACTACACAAGGAAATCACTGTAGCAGTCACACCCTTGAGTCCCTCCTAATGGCTCCTGGACCTCCCACAGACTCTGCTAAGGACTCAGCCTTAGGCAACCATGTTTACGGCACTAGTGTGCGCATTCGCTCTCTCTCTCTTTCTCTCTCAAAGAAGAGATATGTACTCCTCATTGTTCTGAGGTCTGGGAAGTCTGAGTTCAGGGTGCTGGCTGATTCAGTTCCTGGTTTTCAGATGGTGGTCTTACTGCTCTATCCTCAAATGGCAAAGAAAAGTCATCTTCCTCATGTCTCTGTGATCCTCTCTTTCTTAGCACTTGACTCAAGAGAAGCCAATCCATGCCAGAAATTTATGAGACAATCTAGTTGCCAAAAGAACTACCAAAATAGGGACAGAGTTGTTAATCAGAGTTCAAACAATTCAAACCAGGAAATGCAGACAGATACACCCAATCGGCAGTGGAAGTCAAAGCTTAAAAGTTCCAAAGAAGGAAAGTCCTAGTGTTGTGAATATGACAGGTATGAGTAGAACAAATAAATGAGGTCAAGGGAGACATGCAGAGCAGGGGGTAAAGGAGTTGGTAAGGAGGATCAGTTGTCGCTAGTATACCTGGGCCAGATAGAGAAGGACAGCAATGATCCTTGCAGCCTTGAATTCTCAATGAGCTTCCAGGCAGTTTTCATGGTTTCGTCATGAACTTCATGTCTCTTTTGTCATGTGTATCTTCTCATTGAACTTACATTTCTAGAAGTAGCTTAAGTGAGTTGCAATACTTTGCAACCCCAGGAGCAAAGGCAACCACAGGACACATAAAAAATTATCAGTTGCCTGGCTTACTGAAAGACTGAATGATGAGCCTTCAGTTGTCTGCAGTTCCTTGCATTGGCCTTTGTAGGGATGTGGATTTTTTCCTAGCTGAATGCATAATTGGCACTAAAACCCTTGGGCATCAGGCAACCTAAAAAGCCTGTGTGTTAGCTGTGGGCCTTCCAGCATGAACCATCTGCATCCTGCAACAAGATCAGCAAGGGCCTTACACGCCAGGCTAAGGAGCACAGAGTCCATCCTGTTACCATAGTAGTTGCCAAGAAGAAAATAAAGATTTGCTAGAAAATGGAGCCATAATACCAGCAACTTCTTTTTTAACAAATACTGTATCGGGGCCTCTTCCTGGGTTTGCCATGTCAAACTTGGGTCCTTATTGCTGTCATTTCCTGGTATGACAGAAAAGCAAGGTTGATACTGTTTTAGCATAACATCAATTTCAAAATGAAGATGAACCCCTGTCAGCCACAGTTGTCCTCAGGGGGTCGATGTCCTTTGCAGCTGGACATTGCTTCATCTCCCTGGTTGTGCTCCTGTTCGTATTAAAGCTAGCGAGTAACCGCTCCAAGGCTTTACAGGGGCATCCATCCCTGACTGCCTGTGCTAGAAACACGTAAAACAGAAGGTGATGCAGCTTTGTGAGGACAAACAGGACTCCGGAAGTGAGTTTGTCACCAGAAAACTCTAAGAACAGCTCTACTCTGAGAAGTAGTAGCTTCATAGGATCCTCTCAGAGTCTCCAGCAATGATAGCGAATAGAGTTTATCTGTTACATCGACTCCACTGGAAACAGTTTGCCATCGTTCCCTGAAATGTTGGGCAGAGAATCGTTAACTTTTGACCATGCTCAGTGGAAGGAGTGCTATTTTCAATGAACAATGTCTGGCAGGCACACAGAAGGGGAGAGGCAGGGTGAGAGCCATGGGCTGCAGTCACACACGGGTTCCTCCAAAGTTATCATCGGTCCTTGCTTCTGTGACTGTACAAATCTGAGCTGGTTGGAGATGGAATGTTTGACTTTGTTACTTCTGTCTATTTTTCAAGGATGAGAAGAAGTGACAGAAAGAGATTATTGTTGCTTTATTTAGTTAATTTATAGTAATGGCTTGACTTGGTAAAAATAATTGCATCTCTTCTCACCTACAATGCCAAGACCTGCCATTTACTGGCTATGCAAGCTTCAAAAAATACGTCTTAATCAATATCTCACTTTCAACAATGACTAGGTAATATAGATAGAAAATCATAAGAAAATGTTGAACTGGAACTATACTTTAGAAAAAATAAAGATAATTTTATATATATATATTTTCCATTCAACTGCACATTCTCCAGGAAAGATCATATGATAGGTCACAGAACAAGTCCTAGAAAATTTAAGAAGACTGAAATCATAACAGTATCTTTTCTAACCACAATGGTACAGAACTAGAAATTAATGAAATTAGACAACATACTCCTGAACAAACAATGGGTCAAAGAAATCAAAAAGGAAATCAAGAAATATCTTGAAACAAATGAAAGTGGAAACACAGCATACAAAAACCTATGGGAGCTGCAAAATCAGTTCTGAGAGGGAAAGTTTATAGCAATAAACACCTA